>VMDO01003515.1:0-141646 GCA_007922755.1 Pedetes capensis
AATACTATATAGTAAAAGATAGAGAAGACTTGGATGGGAAACTTAGATGGGAAGGGGGGAGGGGGGAAACATAGAGGAGGGTAAGGGGTAACCTATATGTATAATGCTTATCAAATTGCATATATGAAAATTGTCACAACGAAAAGCATGTCAAAATGAATCACATTATGATGTACATTAAAAATTTCTAATAAAAAAATATATAGATGAACTTTGAAACCTTCATGTAAATTTAGTGAAGCCAATCAGAAAAGGCCATCCATCATCCATTCCAGTGTGTTAGTTACCTTTGTGTAGCTGTAACAAAATACCTCACGTGGACAATTGAAAGAAGGAAGGATTTATGTTGCCTGTGGTTTTAGAAGTTTCCTTCCATTGTGGTGGGGAGGGCGTGGCAGGGCAGGGCGGGGCAGATCACCTGTGGTTAGGTGGGCTTGTTCTTTCTTCCCCTTATTCCCCTCCCCAGCCTCTAGCCCATGGGATGGCACCCCCCCCCCAGGGTGGGTCTCCCTGCTTTGTTTTTCCCTCCTAGAAACAGCTTCCCAGACACACTCAGAGGTGGGCTTTACTAACCTAACTGCTTCTCGACCCAATCAAGCCAATAATTGAGACTAAATATCTGTTTGGGAGAAGGACTTGGCAATCCACTCCCAAAGCAATCCCAAAACAGTCAGCCATTGAAAACCCTATGAGGGTGGCCATGAGTTGGATACAACTTGATGGCACCTAACAACAATAACAAACATCCAACTATATGTTGTTGTTGTTGTTTGCCATGTCGTCTATCCGACTCATAGCAACCCTCATCAGGTTCTCAGTGACTGATTGTTTCGGCATTGCCTAGGGAGTGGATGGCCCCGTCCTCTTCCCATTTTTGCGGTGCTGGGAATTGAACCTGGGACATCAGAGACTGCAGAGCGGTAACTGAGCTACATCCCAGCCCTCAGTTATATAGAATATTCAAAATCAGCAAACCTATAGAGACGGAAAGTAGATCGGTGGTTGCCGGGAACTGGGCAGAGAGGGGCATTGGGAACGCATCCTAACAGGTACAAGGCTTCTTTAGAGCATGATGGAAATATTCCAGAATTAGCTAACGGCGACGGTGATAAAGCAGAAGTCATATTTTAAATGTACACCTGTCATTGTCGTTGTTAGGTGCCATCGAGTTGGATCCGACTCATAGCAACCCTCGTAGGGTTTTCAGTGAAGTGGCCAGTTTTGTGTTATGTGATTATCTCAACAAAAAAAGTATTTAAGGGCTGAATGCCATGGCACACACCTGTAATCTCAACGACTTGGGAGGCAGAGGCAGGAGGACTGCAAGTTTGAGACCAGAGGCAGTCTGTGTAACTTAGCGAGACCCTGTCTCAAAAAAGTAAAAACATGGGCTGGGGGTGCAGCTCAGTGGTCCAGCACTTGCAAAGCATGCAAGCGCAAGGCCCTTGGTTCAATCCCCAGTACCGAAAAAAAAAAAAAAAATATATATATATATATATGTGTGTGTGTGTATGTATGTATGTATGTTTTTAAATGGAGAAAAATGTATTCCAGAAGGGAAGGCTTGCAGTGACCCAAGCATTCACTGGTGGTCTCTAGGGAAAGATTGGCTTCCTATCTGCCCAGAATATCAAGTGCCCTGTTTGTTCCACCAACCTCTGGAGCTGTGAGAACAAACCCTGTCTGTCCATCCCTGAAAAAAAAAAGCTGGGCGGAGCAGGCGGTGGTGTGGGCTCCTCCCCCTGCCCATCTATGGGACTGAACACAAGGCCCTCAGCCTAGGCAAGAAGAGGCCTGGCCTCTGCCTGCCTAGTTGGGAGGCCAGCTGAGATCGCCCCCAAGTGGCCAACTCAGATCCTGCTTGCCCAGCAGGGCTAAATGAGGCTGCAAAGAGGTGTGTTTTCTACTACTGTTGTTAGGTGGCGTGGAGTTGGTATCCAACTCATAGCAACCCTACACATAACAGGAGAAACACTATTGTTAGTGCTTCTCTGCTGTTCATAGGGTTTTCAATGGCTGATTGGTTTTGGGAGTGGGTTGCCGGGTCCTTCTCCCAAGCCTACAGCACCTGATGTTCCCAGGCAGTCTCCCATCCAGGGACTAACCAGGTCTGACCCTGTTTAGCTTCCGAGATCTGATGGGATCAGATGCCACAGGGCTACGGCTTCAGGCTTTGTACTATTAGATATGTATAATTGTATACGTGGCGTGTGTGTGTGTGTGTGTGTGTGTGTGTGTGTGTGTGTGTGTGTGTGTCTAAGGTAGATCTAGCTCCCACATTGAGAATATCCACATAAGAATATTCAGTATTCCTCTTTTTGAGTCTAGGTTATTTTGCTTAAAATG
Organism: Pedetes capensis; assembly: GCA_007922755.1. Classification (NCBI taxonomy): domain Eukaryota; kingdom Metazoa; phylum Chordata; class Mammalia; order Rodentia; family Pedetidae; genus Pedetes; species Pedetes capensis. The sequence continues at coordinate 2,347 of VMDO01003515.1, forward strand.
ATGTATGCAACTTTTAAAAAACATCATAATATACTTCATAAATATCCACAATTATTGATACACATTAATCAAAAAGTTTGTGGGTAATATTTAAGGAGAGGAAGGTGTCAACACCTAGTTTTACTAATTGCACCCTGTATATATGAACTGAGTTACCATTCTATACCCCATATATATCTATAGCTATACCACCTGGATGTCTGATTCTCTCAGATCCCAGAAGCTAAGCAGAGTCAGGCCTTGTTAGTCCTTGGATGGGAGACCACCTGGGAACACCAGGTGCTGTAGGCTTGGGAGACAGACCCAGCAAACCACTCCCAAAAATCAATCCGCCATTGAAAACCCTATGATGAGCAGAGAAGCACTGACAATAGTGTTTCACCTGTTTACGTAGGGTTGCTATGAGTTGGACACTGACTTGATGGCACCTAACAACAACAATCAACATATGTATTCTTTATCACTGCTAACCAACCATCTCAAACTTAATCCTTTAGAACCACAAATATTTGTTATCTTACAACTTCTGTGGGTACGGAACTTAGGAGTATCTCCGCTGCGTGACTCTGGCCTCAGAATCCTTCAAGAGGCTGCAGCTTTGGTGAGATGTTGGGGCGCTGCAGTCAACAGATGGCTTGAGCAGGAGAACGGAACTCACACATGGTGGAGACCTCCGTTCCTTCTCCCATGGGACTCTCCGTGGGCTGCCCAAGTGGCCCTGTGACATGGTGGCCATCTTAGTCCAGGGCAGGCGATCCACACAGACCACAGAGGAAACAGGTGTCTTTTCTGAGCTTCTGTCTGAAATGATGCCTGGTCCCTCTGGATTTCCTCTCCTGTTAGAAGCACACGGCTGTGCCCAGCTCACTGGCCGCAGGATGGGATGAGCCTCCACCTTTAAAGGGCAGAGAATCTGTAGCACATCTGCACACCACCTGGCCCGCTCCTGTGCCTTGCTCCAGTCACGTTCTGCTGTGCAAATCTGGGTCAGCTGTGGGCTGGGTGGAAAGTCGGATTAAATGGGGCCCTGGGTGCCTGACAAGAGGGAGGCGAAGACCTTGGGACTTGACAGCGCTGGGCCTCTGAGAGGCAGAGGGGGAATTCTGCAGAATGTGGGCGACTTGCAGCCCCTCTGAGCCCCGCGGCAAGACACGTGGTCTTGACACCGCTGCTCCCCCGTTAGTCTCCGCTCTGGCCAACTGGCTAGTCCAGTCCTGCTCTAGTGGCTTCCCCAGAGGACCTCACTTCATAGCCTGCCATGGCCTCTCCAGTGCCCATTCTGTCCCCGTTAAAGAGCAAACGATTCCCTGTGTTTCTCGGCAGAAATTCCCAAGGGAGAAGCTCGCTGGCCCAGCTCCTTGAGGAAGAGTTCCTGGGTCACCTAGGCTGGGCAGTTGCGGCGGGCAGAGTCAGCGCTGTGCCCACATCCCCCAGAGCCCTCTACCATTGTCAGCCCCTGAGCTACATGTGCATCTCTGTGTGGGACCCCGCACCACGGGATGGATGTCAGGGCCACGTCACCAGCTGTCACGGAAGCCCGACAGGCTCTCTAGCTAGCGACACTCGCCCCCACGGTGCCTGGTGACGGGCTGCAGCATGAACATGGCGTGTGTTCTTGGACTGTGGTTATACGTGAAGATTTACTGTGTAAGAGAAGTTAACTTTTCAATACAAATCTAGAGACCCTCTAGTCTCTATTTTCAAATAGCACTTATTTGCTCTCCTTCAAGTTTAGGGTCTTCCTCCTCCCTTTTTAATATAAAAAATGTGAAAGTAGAAAATGTAACACGGGCATGTAAATGCCCGAACTAAAATGTGAAAAGAAAGGAAAGAAACAAAGATGGGAATGGTGGCCCCTTCCATCTTGAAGAATACGGGGTAGGGGACAAAAAAATTGTAAGTTGTAGGTAATGCTTTAGTTCTTGGGTAGAGTGATGGATACTTAGGAGTTCATTGCACTATTAATAATAAGGACAAGAAATTAAAGAAAGCCACCACGTCTGGACTAAGGATGAAAGGTCCTGAATCAAGGATTGTTAAATTAATTTTGAACAGTAACAGTTTAAAACTTAAGAAAAGAATGAAAAGAAATAGAAAATAAAAGAAAAATGAAAAGAAAAGAAATAGAAGAGAAAAGAAGAAAAGAAAAGAAGAAAAGTAAAGAAAAGAGAAGAAAAGAAAAGAAGATTCCCATCGCAGGTAGAGACAGATTGTGGGTTGAGAATCCAGTTGAAGGAGCCTCAACCCTGACAAGCCTGCAGCACCTGGTGTTCCCAGGCGGTCTCCCATCAAAGGGCAAACCAGGCCCAACCCTGCTTAGCTTCTGAGGTCTGACAGGATCGGATGCCACAGGGCTACGGCTGCAGGCCTCCCAAACATAGTACCTGGCATATAGTAGCCGCTCAGTCTGTGCTTCATGAACTAACAGCCACCTAAATACACAGGTCATAGTCAAGCTGTGTGGTCCACTCCTAGGGCTGGCAAGAGGCAGTAGGGCTAAGCCCAGGATGAGGACAATCGTAGGAATGCAAGTGCGAATGTATCCACACGACTCTTATTCCAGTGTGAGAGTCTCTGAAAATGTTTCCAAGTATGCCTTAAACCCAGACAACCTAAGAAGGATGGGGCGACATGCTAATAATACGCAGAGAAAACCAACAGATGCAGCCGATAAGACCCCCAACGGGGAGGCCAGAGATCTAGATTCCAGCCTCAGCTCTGCCAGTTTCTCCGGCCACCCGGAAAAGTCACTTTAATCCCATGTCTTCCTTGTCTGGCCTGCCACAGAGGGGGACGGGGCAGAGCACAGCCTTGCCACGCGCTGATCCTAGCCAACTTCTCTGTAGGCAGCGGGCTGCTGAGCTAGCTGGGCCCAGGCATCAACCCAGAGCTGGACCAAGCCCCCCCCAGGAAGGAGAGGGCCCTGCACAGCTCTAGCCACACCCAAGCCCACCCTTAAAACCCCAGCGGAGACCTCAGCAACAGCCCTGTGCAATCGCCACCCCCAGAGCAGGAAAGCCAGCTTGGGTGCACAGCGCACCCACAGCAGACCAGGGTCTGAACCGAGGTTGGTCTCCGCTGAAAGCCTGCCCGTTGACCCAGGATGCCACACTGGCACCGTTTAAAGGGGCAGTTGATCACTTCGTAACATGTAGAAGGCGCCGAGTTGTCAAACCAGCGAGGCTGCTTTCTTGTCATGGACAGAGTCCCCACAGCGACGGCTGGGCTCCTGCTGTGCCTCTGCCGGGCCTGGCAGGTAAACCCCTCGCCTTCCAGCTGCAGTGTCCAGGGCCAGGGGCACCAGAGACAGCCTCCATCATCCTGGGTCAGCTGACGTTCCAGCGAGCCGCAGCAGTCAGTGCCAAAGCCCAAGCGGTCAGGATCCGGCAGCCGGCGGTCTCTGCTGCCCCCTAGTAGCCTGTTTGCTCCCAGCAGACCTGTGCCTGCGGACTCATTCAAAACCAAGCACCTATTATAAAATCACTTTTGCAATAACACCCCCCACACCATTTCACTCCTCAGGGAGTGGTTGCTGGCTGGTTTTTCTCAACACACCTATAAAGCATATTTGAAGCACATTTTTTAACGACTAGAGACTTTGAAAGCCTGCAGCCTCACCACTGTGGCATCCAATCCCATCAGATCTCAGAACCTAAGCAGGGTCGGGCCTGGTTAGTACTTGGATGGGAGACTGCCTGGGAACACCAGGTGCTGTAGGCTTGGGAGAAGGACCCAGCAACGTACTCCCCAAAATCAACCAGCCATTGAAAACCCTATGAAAGCCGGGCGCCGTGGCACACACCTGTAATCCCAGTGGCTCAGGAGGCAGAGGCAGGAGGATCGCAAGTTCAAGACCAAAGGCAGTCTGCATAACTTAGCGAGACCTTGTCTCAAAAAGTAAAAAAAAAAAAAAGGGCTGGGGGTGCAGCTCAGTGGTCCAGCACTTGCAGAGCATGCAAGCGCGAGGCCTTGGGTTCAACCCCCAGTACTGCAAAAAAAATAATAATAATAATAAAAGAAAAGAAAAGAAGAAAGAAAGAAAGAAAGAAAGAAAGTCCTGTGAATAGCAGAGAAGCACTAACAATAGTGTTGTACACAGGGTCACTATTAGTCAGACACTGACTTGACAGCACCTAACAACAACAACAAGAGAGTCTGCAAATTGCTAAAGGGAAAGAATTGTGCATTTATCTTGCCTTTCCTGTGTAGCCTGAATGGTAGAGTAATTAAATAGTTGATAAGGCAACAAATGTCTGCATCCATCTTCCTTCCTTTCTTTCTTTCTTTCTTTCTTTTTTTCTTCTCTTTCTTTCCTTCTTTCTTTCTTTGTTGTGGTGCTTGGGGGTTGAACCTAGGGCCTCAAACATTCTTTGCAAGTGCTCTACCATGGGCTGCACCCCAGCTCATTTTTTATTTTTCTTCTTGAGACAAGGTCTCGTTAAGTCACACCAGCTGCCTCTGGCCTCCAACCTGCGATCCTCCTGCCTCTGCTTCCCATGTTGCTGGGATTATACTCACAAGCCACTGTGCCTGGCTCCTAAATGCTTTTCTTTATAGAAGAATCACAGCTGATAGGAGAATGAGGGATACGAGTCATCCTTTGCAACCCTGGATGAAATAATGACGCTAGGCAGGTCTCACCAAGGGCTGCTCACATCATTAGGTGAAAGGCTAGTGAGGAACGTTGGGATGGATGGAACAGGCGGAAACGCCTAAACCCACAGATGGGCCTGTGCATTGGTGTTTGGGACCCCGTTACCTCGTCACATGGTATAACAGAGTATACAACACAGGCTGCCTTAAGGAATTCTGTCCTCTTCCCCAAAACAATTCAATCTAATCAAACCTCTAGAGCTTCTTAACAGCTTAGGGGAAACAAGAAGTAAAGCAAGCTGGGCGCAGTGGCGCACGCCTGTCATCCAGCGACTAGGGAGGCAGTGGCAGGAAGATCGTAAGTTCGAGACTAGTGGCAGTCTGTGTAACTTAGTGAGACCCTGTCTCAAAAGAGTGGGTTCAACCCCCAGTACCGCAAAAAAAAAAAAAAAAGAGGTGAAGCATGGCTTTTTCTCCATTGCCCCACTAACATTTTGGTCTGGAAAACCAGTAAAAGAATAGTACAAGAATGTATAACTAACCAAACTACTGGTGAAATGGAACAATAAAAAAAAAATAGTTAATCCAAAAGAAAACAGGAAAAAAAAATAGAGGACAGAGAAGTTAGACTCCATGGAACAAGTAAAAAACAAAAAGAAGACATTAGGCTTAATGACAAATGTATCAGTAGTTCCTTTAAATCTAAATGAACTCATTTTAAAAAGAAAAAATTGCCTGGGGCATAGCTTAGTGGTAGACTGGTACACTCTGAGCTCAATGCTCAGCAGCAGAAATAAATAAATAAATAAAATCAGCCTACCTAACAACAACAAATGATGCAGCTTAGTTATAAGGAAATGTTGTTGTTGTTGGGTTCAATCCCCAGTGCCACCAAAATGGGAGAAGGACCTGGCAGCCCACTCCTGAAACAATCAGCCATTGAAAATTCTATAAGTAGCAGAGAAGCACTGACATAGTGCCAGGCATGGCAAAGTGTCTGGAAGTGTTTCGTTCTGTTGTGCATAGGGTTGCTATAAGTTGGACTGACTTGATCACACCTAACAGTAACAAATAGTTATAAGGTATATAGAGATAGATAGATAGATAGATAGATAGATAGATAGATAGATAGATAGGTAGGTAGGTAGGTAGGTAGGTAGGTAGGTAGGTAGGTAGGTAGGTAGGTAGATAGATAGATAGATAGATAGATAGATAGATAGATAGATAGATAGATGTAGATAGAGATCGATAGATGATATAGATGATAGATGATAGATAGATACAGATGATAGATAGATATAGATGATAGATAGATATAGATAATAGATAGATAGAGATTAGAGAGAGAGAGAGAGAGAGAGAGAGAGAGAGAGAGAGAGATTATAGACAGATGGTAGATACATAGGTGATTAGTTGGTGTATAGATAGAATCAATATCTGGCTCTAGAGGGCTTTGGGAGGTGGAGTCATGACTGCCTGAGATACACACAAATACATTTTGCTACTTTTAGTTGTTTATGCTGAAAAGTATCAAAGGCTTTTGAGGAAGAGATTTTCCTTTCCACATCTAAACTAGGATTTTTCTTTCCTTGAGATAACAACGCTGCACTTCGCCAGCAGGTGGAGCCCTTGCACCACCAAAGAGGCCTTTGGCGGTGCCCTTCGCCCTCTGCCGGGCTGAGGTCGCCCACCGTGGTTCACGGCATGATTTGGGGTGTAGAGACTTTGCCACAGGCTTGTGTTTGTTCAGGAAATCTCGGTGATCTCTGCATCTCTCTGTACTCAAAGAAGCCATCCCAGCTCCAGGGAAGGACAGAAAGCTTATTCTGTCCTGTAGGAGCGGTCAGCCTGCTGGCGCAGGGACGCGTCAAGCTGTGTCCTTATGAGTGAGGTCAGGCTGAGAGAAACCACAGTGGTTTTGTCTTCAAAAGAGCCACCTCGCTCTCCAGGGCTGCCTTGGAGGGTCAGCTGGTGCTGGGCCGGGGGTGGGAGGTCTGCGTCCTTGGCCGGAGCTCGTCCTCCAGGAGGGCGTCTTCTTTGCCTCCGGCGTCCCTGTCTCCAGGCCAGGTGCCCTATCCACCAGAGCTGCCTGGACCGCTGCCCCTTCCCTGCCCAGCGACCACCACACTCACTTCCTAACCCTTCGGCGCATCTCCCCCGCCCATCCATTGTCCTTACAGAGCCCTATAAGGTGATCTGGTCCCTTCGCCCCTCCCGACCTCACCTCTTGCCTCCTCTGGCCCGTGACAAAGATTCTTTGCTTGAGCAAACTTTGATTAGGCTCCTGACTGGCTGGGCTTTTTGCACAGTCCACTTTGAGCAAAGAACCCCTGCTAAGCCCGTTTAGCAAGGATCCGCCCCCTCCCAAACCTGATCTGCCTTAGCACGCAATGGCCCTCATCCTCCACCCCCCACGGAGGGGTGATGTCCGCTCTCCCTGGCCTGTCTTCAGGAAGGTGGTGGGTTTACCCAGGATCCCCGCACCCCAAATGTTTCCTCTTCATAATTTTCCCATCCGCTCGTGCTCCTTGACTCTAGACTCCTTCCGGGCCACGCTATATTCAGGAGCTCAGTCACCTCTTTCCTGCTGCAACAATCCCGTGGCTATGCTGCTCATGCCCACCGTGACGGCCTCGAGGCGTCTTCTTATCACACTGTAACAAGGATCATTGAATAATTTTTTCTTTGAACCCCAGCACCACCACTGCCACATTACTAGGGCCAGAGAAGTTCTCGGTTTCTCTCTGCCTTTCCTGGAGTGTTGCTACAATGTGTAGAAAAGACTAAAAGGCCAGGGGATGAGCACCTGCAGGTGTGGCTGTGAGCCACGTCACCAGAACTGTGGGGAGCCCTTTCCTGGGCAGGGGGCGCTCCTGAGCAGGGATTCAGGTCCTTTCCATCCTCAGCACAGGAATTCCCGGTAAGGTTTAATTCTTTTGGGGTCCACACTTTTCAGGGTCCCTGTTGCACGGTTACACAAGCGCCATTTGGCATCAGTGGCATTGACATTAAAGATGCCGGTAAGCTTTGCCTGGGGGAGGTGCGAGCCTGCTGACTTCTTTCAATAAATCTTCACAAAGTGCCACCAGATACCAGCCCATCCACCAGGATCACAAGAGTGAGTAAGAAGGGCAAGTCTCCTGTCTTATCAGGTCATAATGGAATAAAACTACAAACACTGGCTGGGTGTAGTGGCTCATACCTTTAATCCCAGCGACTTGGGAGGCAGAGGCAGGAGGATTGCAAATCCGAGGCCAGAGGTAGCCTGCGCAACCTAGCAAGACTTGTCTCAAGATAGAAAGTAAAAAAGTGGGCTGGGGGTGTGGCTCAGTGGTAAAGCACTTCCAAAAGCATGTGTGAGGCCCTGGGTTCAACTATACAGTATTAGAAAAAAAAAACTACATAAATTTTACAAATGGGGAGCTTAAGTGATCCACCTTTTTTATTGTTTTGGTTGTTTTTTTAAACAGGATCTAATTGACATTTATAGAAAGCTTGACCCAACAACATCAGAATGCATATTCTTTTTAAAAATTGTTTTGTTTTGGTTTTTGATTTATTTGTTTATTGGTTTTACTGACACAGGGTCTCACTGTGTAGCCAAGGGTAGCCTGGAACTTGCTATGTAGCCCAGGCTGGCCTTGAACTCTTTTTTTTTTTTAGATATTCAGGATATAATTAAAAATTTCTTAACATAGAAAGAACCAAGAAAATCTAAAAAATGCACATGGGGAAAAGACAGCCAATGATGCAACCTTAAGATGATATAATTATCAGAATTAACAAAGAAGGATTTAATAGTTATCCAAAACATGCTCTAAGGAATGGAAGACACTCTTGAAACGAAAGGGAAGACAAAGAGTATTAGGTGAGAAATACACAATATTATAAAAAAGGAATTACTTGAAATTTTACAGCTGAAAAATACAACCACCAAACCAAACCAAAATTAACTGGCTCAGAAATAGAATGGAATTAAGAGGGGAAAATATTAGTGAACTTGAATTAGGTGAATATTTATTCATCTACTTCTTTCTTTTTTTCCTTTATTAATAAACGATGATGGGGCACAGAGTACTTCAGCACTGGCTTTTCCATCACGCATCCTTTACATCACTGTACCAACACTTTCATCCGCCCACAAAGTTGACGGAGCCTTATGGCTCGTTTGTCGTTAAACTCTGATGTTTATTTGGGTTATCTTTCCCTATTTTTCCAGCATACCCATGCTGTTGTGCTATTTATATTGAGATTGGCCTCCCCCCCTCATCCCTCCTCGTTGACCCTCCTTCCCCTCCCATCTTCTCCAATCTTCACTTCCCTCTGCTAGATCCCTCCCTCCTTCTTTCCACTCCTTACATTGCCCCTTCTATGCTAAGTTTAATTGTGCATTTTTTATATAGTAATTTATGTACAGGATTTTTTTCTTCCTTTAAGTATGATTCAACTCCCACATATGAGTGAGACTATGTTATTTCTCTTTTTGAGCTTGTGTTCATTTGCTTAAGATGATGTTCACCAATTCCAACCATTTTGCTGCAAATGACATTATTTCATTTTTTAAATTGCTGAGTAGTATTCCATTGTGTCGGATATTGACTCGACGGCACCTAACAACAACAACAACAACATTCCATTGTGTATATTTATCATAATTTTTTAATCGATTCTTCTGGTGATGGGCACCTTGGTTGGTTCCATATCCTTGCTATTGTGAAGGCTGCTGCATTGAATATGGAGGTGCATTTGTCTCTGTGGTGTGATGACTCATCTCCCTTTGGGTATATTTCCAGTAGTGGTATAGCTGGGTCATATGAAAGTTCTATTTTTAGTTTTCTGAGGTATCTCCATATTCATTTCCAAAGTAGTTGGACTGATTTACAGTCCCACCAAAAGTGTAAGAGGGTTCCTTTTTCTCCACAACCTCTCCAGCATTTGTTATTATTTGTTTTGTTGATCTTGGCCATTCTTACTGGAGTTAGGTGGAATTTCAGAGTTGTTTTGACTTGCATTTCCCTAATGTCTAGTGATATTGAGCATTTTTTCATGTGCTTAATGGACTTATGAACTTCTTCATTTGAGAACTGTCAATTCAGTTCCTCTGCCCACTTGTGTATTGAATTATTTGTTGTCTTGGAAGCTGCTTTCTTGAGTTCTTTGTAAATTCTAGAAATTAATCATATGTCAGATATGTAGGATGTAAAGATTTTCTCCCATTCAGTGGAGTCTTCCTTCACTCTGTTGGTTGTTTCTTTTGCTGTGCAGAAGCTTTTTAATTTCCTGTAATCCCATTTGTCTATTCTTGTTGCAATTTCCCAAGCAATAGGAGTCTTATTAAGGAAATGCTTTCCTATTCCTATATGTTAGAGCATGTTGCCTATCTTTTCTTCTAGTAATTTTAAGGTTTCTTGTTTTATGTTGAGGTCTTTTATCCATTTTGAGTTAACTCTCATGCAGATTGAGAGGTGTGGGTCTGTTTTCACTTTTCTGCAGGTGGAGACCCAAGTTTCCCAGCACCATTTGTTGAAGAGGCTTTCTTTTTTCCAATTTCCCTGCTTAGCTCCTTTGTCAAAGATCAGGTGGCTATAGATGTGTTGGTGTATCTCTGAGTCCTCAGTTGTGTTCCACTGGTCTTCAGGCCTATTTTTATGCCAGTACCAAGCTGTTTTTGCTACTATAGCCCTGCAGGATAAAGTCAGGGATTCTGATCTTGCTTGCACCAGTTTTGCAGCTTAAGAGTGTTTTGGCTGTATGTGGTCTTTTGTGTTTCCATATGAATTTTTGGATTATTTTTTCTATTTCTGCAAAGTCTGTCATTGGAATTTTAATGGAGATTGCATTAAATCTATAGATGAGCAATCCACTTCTGAATGATTGGTATGTCTTTGAGGAAATCAGGGAGAAAATACAAAATTTCCTAGAATCAAATGAAAATTAAAACACAATTTACCATAATCTTTGGGATACAGCAAAGGCAATTCTAAGAAGGAAATTTCTAGCTATGAGTGCCTACCATAAAAATCAGAAAGATCTAAAAAAAATAACCTAATGTTTCACCTCAAGGTTTAAAAAAAACAAGAACAAACCAAGCTCAAAATTGATAGATGGAAAGAAATAATAAAGATCAGGGAAGAAACTGAAGAAACAACACAAAAGATTAATGAAACAGAGCATTTATTCTTTGAAAATATCAACAAGATTGACAAATCTTAGCCAGACTAATGAAAAGAAAGAGAGAGAAGATTCATAATAATAGAATAAGAGATGAGAAGGGGGATATCACAAAAGATACTTCTGAAATTCAAAGGATCATTAGGGAATATTTTGAAAACTTATATTCCAATAAATTGAAAAATCTAGAAGTGGATAATTTTCTAAACACATATGTCCTATCAAAATTGAATCAAGAGGATATGAAAAACATATCAATGGTAAGCAATGAGATTAAAGCAATAATTAAAAAATCTCCCGACAAAGAAAAGCCCAAGATTAGATAGATTCAATGACAAATTCTACTAGACTTTTAAACAGGAACTAACACCAATGCTTCTCAAACTACTCCACAAAATAGAAAGGGAAGGAACAAATCCAAACTCATTCTATAAAGGCAGTATTACCCTGATACCCAAACAGACACAACAATAACAAGAAAAAAAATAGACCAATTTCCTTGGTTAATATAGATGCAAAAAATCCTTAATAATACTTGCAAACAGAATTCAACAACACATTAAAAAGATCATACTCCATGATCAAGTTGGTTTCATTCCAGAAATGCTAGGATGGTTCAACACACACAAATAAATAAATGTAACATAGCATACAAATGGAATCAGGGACAAAAATCACAGGAGCATCTCAATGTTGCAGTTGTTAGGTGCCATCAAGTCGGTGTCCAACTTATAATGACTCTATGAACAACAGGCGAAACAGTATTGTTTGTGCTTTTCTGCTATTCATAGGGTTTTCAATGGCTGATTGTTTTTTGGGAGTGGGTTGCTGGGTCCTTTCTCCCAAGCCTACAGCACGTGGTGTTCCCAGATGGTCTCCCATTCAAGTACTAATCAGGCCCGACCCTGCTTAGCTTCCAAGATCTGATGGGATCAGATGCCACAGTGGTGAGGCTGCAGGCAATCATCTCAAAAGATACAGAAAAACCCTCTGGCAGAATTCAATATCCCTTCATGATAAAATCCCTGGGAAAAAATAAGAACAGAAGGCTCATGCCTCAACATAATAAAGGCCACGTAAAATAAACCTATAACCAACATTATATTGAATGGGAAAACTGACAGCATTTTCTCTAAAATCAGCAACAATTCAATATAGTGACTGAATTGTTAGCCAGAGAAATAAGACAAGAGAAGGAAATAAAAGGGATACAGATAGGAGAGGAGAGGAACAAGGCAAATTATCCTTATTTGCAGATGATATGTTTCTACACTTAAAAGACCCCACCACAAAACTCTTAGATCTGATAAACACTTCTAGCAAAATATCAGGATACAAAAACAATGTTAAAAAATCAGCAACTTTTCTTTATAGCAATAATTAACATGCTGAGGAAGAAATCAAGAAAACAATCCCATTCATAAAAGCTTCAAAACAAAACAAACAAAAACCTTGGAATAAACCTAACTAAGGAGGCATGAGACTTCTACAATAAACACTTCAAAACACTGAAGAAAAAATTCAGGAAGACACTAGAAGATGGAAAGATATCCCATGCTCATGGATCAGCAGAATTGGTATCCTGGAAATAGCCATATTACTGAAAATGGCTATATTACAGATTCAGTGCAATCCCCATTAAAATTCCAATGATATTTTCACAGAAGTAGGAAAAACAATCCTAAAATTCATATGGAAGCGTGAAAAACCCTGAATAGCCAAAGTGATCCTGAAAAAAACATGGCAATGCTGGAAGTATCATAATACCTGATTCCAAATCATATCATGGTGTGGCATAGTAATAAAAACAACATGGTACTGACACAAAAACAGACATGTATACCAATGGAATAGAGTAGAGGACACAAGCCAGCTATGGTGGCACATGCCCGTAATCCCAGCAACTCTAGATGCAGAGGCAGGAAGATTGCAAGTTCAAGACCAGAGACAGCCCGCATAACTTAGACCCCGTCTCAAAATAAAAACTAAAAATGGGCTGGGGGCGCAGCTCAGTGGTAGAGCACTTGCAAAGCACATGTCATGCCCTGGGTTCAACCCCCAAGTACTGTTTAAAAAAAAAAAAAAAAAAAAAAAAACCAGAAGTGAACCCATGCAGGTATATATCTGATTCTCAACAAAGGTGCCAATAACATACATTGGAGAAAAGAAAGCCTCTTTAACACATGTGCTGGAAAACTAGATATCCACATGTAGAAGAATAAAATTGGATCCCTATCTCTCACCCTGTAAAAAAATCATTTCAAAATGGATCAAAGACCTCAATATAAGACCTGTAACATTGAAACGACTAGAGGAAAATGTAGAGAAAACATTTCAAGATAGGGGAATAGGCAACAACTTTCTGAATAGGACTTCAATAGGTAATAATAGCAAGAACTGACAAATGACATTGTATGAAGTTAAAAAGCTTCTGTACAACAAAGGAAACAATTACCAATGTGAAGAGACAGCCTACAGAATGGGAGAAAATCTTTCCCAGTTACTCATCTGACAGGGAATTGTTCTTATTAGGTGCTGTTGAGTCAGGTCTCACTCATAGTGACTTTCATGGAGTTTTCATGGCAGATTGTCTTGGGATTGCTTCCAGAGTGGATTGCCACATCCTTCTTCCATTTTTGCCATGCTGGGGATTGAACCTGGGACCTCAGAGAGCATGGAGCAGTGTTCTACCAACTGAGCTAAACCCCAGCCCCAAGTATAAAAAAAAAAAACTAAAAGAAATTTTAAATGCCAAAAGAAAAATAATAAATGGACCAATGAACTGAACAGACAGTTCTTCAAAGAAGTACAAATAGCCAATAAATATGTGAAAGAACATTCATTATCTTTGTTGTTGTTGTTGTTGCAAATCAAAGCTACATTGAGATTCTATCTCAACCTAGTCAGAATGACTGTCATCAAGAAAACAAACAACAAATGATGCTAAGGACAGGTAGGGGAAAGAATCTTTATATACTATTGGTGGGAATGTAAATTAGTTCAGCCACTATGGAAATTAATATGGCGGTTCCTCCAAAAACACAAAATAGAACTACCATATGATCAACTATACCACTCCTTGATATATACCCAAAGGAATCAAAGTCAGCATATGATAGTGATACCTGCCCATCCACACTTATTGTAGCACCATTTACAATAGCCAAGTTACAGATTCCACCTAGGTGCCCATCAATGGTTGAACAGGTATAGAAAATCTAGTATATTTGTACACAATGGAGTATTATTCAGCCATAAACAATGAAATCATACCATTTTCAGGAAAATGGATGGAACTGTAGATGATCATGTTAAGCAAAATGAACCAAACTCAGAAAGTCAAATATTACATATTTTCTTAGATATGTGGCATTAAGACAAAAAAAAAAACATACAAACAAACAAAGCCACATGAAATGAAAGTAAAGGGGGACTATTTGGGAAGAAGGAGACCAGCCATGTGGGGGCAAGAGAAGGTAACCTGGAGGGGGCGGGGCTGACTATGATCAAATACTTTATAGGAATGTATGAAAATATGAGACCCGCACTTTGTACAATTAATACATACTAACAAAAATTATGTCTGCAGCCGTAGCCCTGTGGCATCCAATCCCATCAGTTCTCGGGAGCTAAGCAGGGTCAGGCCTGGTTAGTCCTCGGATGGGAGACCGCCTGCGAACACCAGGTGCTGTAGGCTTGGGAGATGGACCCGGCAACCCACTCCCAAACATCAATCTGCTATTGAAAACCCTATGAACAGCAGAGAAGCACGGACAACAGTGTTTCACCTGTTGTATGTAGGGTCGCTATGAGTTGGATACTGACTCGACAGCACCTAACAACAGCAACAAAAATTAATCCAAAAAGAAGGACACAGTGTGGTCAGTTCAGAAACAGCCTTGTAGGGAATCTAGCACGTCAATGTTTGCAGCACTAGGTGACAAGTTCTCCAACAGAAGTCATTCAAAAAGTGCAAGGCAACTGCCCTCGTCTCCCACAATCGTGCTTTTCAATTTAAACTCAAGTGCATGTCGCAGTGCGCACGTTGGGAGCTCTAAGTCTTGCCGTGACTTGCATTTGTGATCGCTGCACAGATGCCTCATGTGGACAGCAATTGCTCTGCGTCGCTCCCTTCTGAATGAGTCAGGTAGCCGGGCCTCTCAGCATAGCAGAGTCAGCACAGGGGCACCAGACCTGGGACCCACCCACCATCCAAGCCGCCTAGGAGGCTCCAGCTGGCTGCTCAACCGTCAGCCTCTCCTCCTGCCTGGGCTTCTCAGAGGACCAGGAGGCCCTGCTGCCCATGGCCACCCTGAGCCTCTGCTTTAGTCCCTCTTACTTGTCATCAAGTGCTGAAGGATTTCTGAGCTCTGAGTCAGAAGCCGGGCGGCCACATCGCCCAGCCGTGACTCAGACCCAGACTTGGCCCAGACGCCCTCTGGGAATTTTCCCTTTTTTGGCCCCAGACAGCGTTCAGGGCACCTCTCCTGGGAGCCAGGGGGCAGAGCCTCGCGCTGGGGCGAGTGGGAGCTTGGGTGCCCGGTACTCAGTCTGGGCCTTGTGTGGGCTCTGCTGCCGACCTGCTGGTCCTCTGAGGATGATGCAAAGAAAGGGCTTTCCAGAATGTTAAGCTCTGTGGCGAATAAGGGGTCCATCAAACCTCCAGGGGCCGGGCCTGAAGACCCAAACCAGGGTTCTCAAAAAGGAGTATCTCCAAATCCACAGAAAAGTCTCCTCGGCGGACGGGGATTATATACATACACTGGGAGGGGAGGGAAGGGAAGGGTAGGTAGCTGAGGGAAGGGCGGGGCAGGGCTGGGCAGGACCCCATCACCCCGGGCCTGAAGCAAGGCTAAGCACATGGCAGAGGGAGTGTGTGGAGGAGGAAGCTGCCAGGAAGCTGAGAGAGAAGAAGGGAGCAGGGCACAGGCTCACCCTTCAAAATCAGGCCTCCAGCGACCCACTGCCTCCAGCCAGGCCCCCTGAAATCACCCCAGCAGCTGGGGCCAAAATGTTAAACATGTGAGCTGTGGAAAACTGGCTGGTTTGGGTTTTTGACCCTCCCCCCCCCCCACCCCACTTGGGGATGGAGCCCTGGGCCTCCTGTGCTGGGCAGGTGCTCTGCCTCTGAGCTAGCCCCAGCCCTAAACCCTTTGCACCAGACTGTGGATTCATTGTTATTGTTTTCACGTGCTGTCCAGTCATATCCCATTCATAGCGACCCTATGTATGACAGAACAAAACACTGCCAGGCACACAATCGTTTTTATGTTTAAGCCCATTGTTGCAGCCACTGTGCCAATCCATCTAGTTGAGGGTCTTCTGTTTTTTCGCTCACCTGCCACTATCCAAACTTGATGTCCTTCTCCAAGGATTGTCCCTCTGATCTCCTTTGGAATTGGATCTTAGACCTGAAACAGGGAAGAGAGAAAAGCACGGGTTTCCCTTCACCTTCCACCTGCCACCCCCTTTGCCCTCCTAGGCCAGGCTAAGAAGAGAGAGGCCCCGGAAGGTGGTCTAGGTTTCAGAGCCAGGCTTGCTTGGCCTCTGCTAGCTGCCACGCAGCAAGGCCTCTGGGCCTCAACCATGCAAGGAGGAGGTAAAGGCTTCCCAGGGGACCTGTGGAGGCAGCTCTGTGGGTCCCGGAGGACCTGCAGCTCCCCCCCATCTGGGCAGCCTGGACACTCCCTTCTGCTTCTGACTCACCGGCCTGCCTGGCTGGGTGACTCACCCCGGGGGATTCCACAGCAGGTCTGTCTGCACCTGGCCCTGCCAGATCCCCTGGAAGGGATCCAGAAGTCAAAGCGAGGGCACCTTGCAGGCTCCAGGGGAATAAGGCTGGAGAGGGGCTTTGGGAAGAATAAAGACGGGCGTTTACTTAGCTTAGAATCCGGCCCTTGCCAGCTGGTGAGCTCAGTTACCACCAAGCGTGCTCGTAAATCAATTGCAGCTGCTTCCCGGGGCCTTTGGGGAGGAGTGCTTGGACACAGTTATTCCAGAACCGGCCAGGAATGCAGCTGGGGCTGCACCCCGGAGGGTGTGACCTGCCCGGAAGAGGAAGCTTCCTGTGACCTGGACG
Source organism: Pedetes capensis (assembly GCA_007922755.1). Lineage (NCBI taxonomy): Eukaryota > Metazoa > Chordata > Mammalia > Rodentia > Pedetidae > Pedetes > Pedetes capensis. The sequence goes on from VMDO01003515.1 coordinate 19,190, forward strand.
CTCTTCTGCCCTAGGGCTGCACGAAGCTTCTGATCTGGCTGCACTGCTGGGACCCTGTGCCCAGGCGTGGGTTCCTAAAAGGCCTTGGGAGGAGCAGCCTCCACCTGCCAGGGAGGAGGCACTTCCTCCAGTCTTGAGTTGCCCTTGCAGAGAAGGGTGGGAGAAGTCAGCTCGGCCACCCTGGGCAGGTGGACAAGCTTCCCACAGTAGCCCACAGCCAGAAGAAATCAGGGCGGACCCCAGGGGAAATCGGACTGTGGGGCAAACTGGCAGCTCTTTTCCTCTGGTCTCAGCTGTGGAGTTTCATAAACACTTGCGCCAGAAACCTGTGAGCTAGAAATGACTGCCGTGTCCCCCTCTCATCCAAGGGTACAGAAAACAGAGCCCGGTGGTGGGCAGTGTGCCTGTCTGTCAGGCAGCATGCCCAGCTTTGCAACTGAGGAAGGCTGTTGTTGGGTGCTCTTGAGTCAGATCCGATTCATAGAGACCCTGTGTACAACAGGGCAAAACACTCTCCAGTACTGTGCCATGCACATGATCTTGTTAGGTTTGAGTCCATTGTTGCAGCCACTGTGTTTCTTCTCACTTTGATTTGTGCCACATCAGCAAAAGGAGGTCCCAGGGGCTTTAATCCATTCTTGTCATTAAGGTCAACTGTATTTTGAGGAGGCAACTTCTTTCCCAGTCATTTCTTAAAATGCCTTCTAGCTACGGGGACTCATTTTCTGGCATTATATTTGGCAGTGCTTCTCTGCTATTCATAGGATTTTTATTTATTTATTTATTTATTTTTTGTGGTACTGGGGGCTGAACCCAGGGTCTCGCACTTGCATGCTCTGCAAATGCTGGACCACTGAGCTGCACCTCCAGCATGTATTTTTTTAAATTTTTTGAGACAGGGTCTCGCTAAATTACACAGACTGCCCCTGGTCTCGAACATGCGATCCTCTTGCCTCCTCCTCTCAAGCCACTGGGATTATAGGCATGAGCCACTGCGCCCAGCTTGCTATTCATAGGATTTTCAATGGCTACTTGTTGTGGAAGTGGGCTGTCCAGAGTTCTTCCTACTCTGTCTCAGTCTGGAAGCTCAGCTGAATCCTGTCCACCATGGGTGGCCCTGCTGGTATCTGAAATATCGGTGGCATAGCTTTCAGCATCACAGCAACACACAAGCCCCCACAGCATGACAAGCTGACAGACAGGTGGGGGAACTGAAGAAGGAGGACACCAAATAAAAACAAACTTGGTGTAGCTTGGTGTGGTAGCACACACCTGTCTTCCCAGGGACTACGGAGCTGGAGGCAGGAGGGTGGCAAGTTCAAGGCCAGAGGCAGTCTGCATAACTTAAGGAGACCCTGTCTCAAGATCAGAAAGGGGCTGGGGATGCAAGTGCACTTGCAAAGTATGTGCAAGGCCTTGGGCTCAATCTCCTAGTGCCACAATAAAACAAAACAAAACAAAACAAACCCTTGGGTTTAGTAGGGAGAGGCTTTCATTAGAAAGAAAGACTATTGTAATAAGGAGACCATCCCCATCTCAGGAATCGGCACGCGTCTCCAAATCAAGCAGAGGAGGGACAAACAGAGACAATCAGAATCTTCAGAGAGGACGCTGGACACAGAGGGAAATGACCGCTGGGGCCCCACAGGATAAAGGTCTGCCTGTGTACAGCCAATCTCCAGGAGAAGCTGGTGGTGGGCTGGTCATAGTCTTCCTGATTTGCGCATGCTCAGGCCTGAGGAGGAGGAGCTGGGGTTTAGCTCAGTTGGTAGAGCGCTGCTCCACACTTTCTGAAGGCCCGGGTTCGATCCCCAGCACTGCAAAAATGGGAGAAGGATGTGGCTGTCCACTCCCAAAACAACCCAGAAATAATCAGCCATTGAAAACCCTAAGAGGGTCGCTATGCATTGGCCAACTCCCAGGAACCTAACAACAACAGGCTTGGGGCAGTTGGGTTCAGGGACCAGGAGGAAAGAAAGAAGCTAAGGTTTGGTAAAGAGAACCAGAAGGTTAGCCATGGGCAACTGCGGACACTTGGTCATTTCACGTTCAAGCCATAACACCTTGCAAACCACACTTTGTTATTTGGGGTTTTTTGTTTGTTTGTTTGTTTGTTTTAATTTTTCAAAAAAGTAAAATCATGACTCTTACATAGCTAAAAACAAACATGTTTTAAAAGATTTTATTTAAGACAACTGAGTGAGGCAAACAAGTAGATGTTTTAAGTAGTTCAAAGGAGTAGATAAAGAAGCATATGTTAGCTGGGCGTGGTGGCGCATACCTGCAATCCCAGCCGCTGGGGAGGCAGAGGCGGGAGGATCGCAAGTTCGAGGCCAGAGGCAGTCTGTGTAATTTAGCGGGACCCTGTCTCAAAAAAGTAAAAAATTGGGCTGGGGTGCAGCTCAGTGGTCCAGCACTTGTAAAGCATGCAAGCGCGAGGCCCTGTGTTCAACACCCAGTACCACAAAAAGAAGAAGAGGAAGAAGAAGAGGAAGAAGAAGAAGAAGCAGCAGCAGCAGCAGCAGCAGCAGCAGCAGCAGCAGCAGCAGCAGCAGCAGCAGCAGCAGCAGCAGCAGCAGCAGCATATGTTCATGCGGAGAAAAGAATATGGAAATGGATGTACAAATACACAAAACCTGGCTTCTCCCCAGCGAGGAACACCAGTTTGGTATCTCCCCCCCCCAAAAAAAGAGCTCATTTTGCATATCTATAGAAAATATTTTGCATTGCTACAGGTATCTACGGGGCTGGGATTTAGCTCAGATGGTAGAGCGCTGCGCTGCAATCTCTGAGGTCCCGAGTTCAATTCCCAGCACCCCCAAAAAATGGGAAAAGGACCTGGCAATCCACTCCCAAGGCAATCCCGAAACAGTCAGCCATTGAAAACCCTATGAGGGTCGCTATGAGTCGGATACCGACTCGAGGGCACCTAACAACAACAACAACACAGGTATCTACAACTTAGAGTTACAAAGTAACTCAAAAACAATGAAAGCCTGGGCAAGACAACCTGGATGTTGTTGTCAGGTACCATCAAGTTGTGTCCAACTCATACAGACCCTTATAGGGTTTTCAATGGCTGATTGTTTTGGGATTACCTTAGGAGTGGATTGCCAAATCCTTTTCGCTGGTTTTCGGTGCTGGGAATCGAACTCTGGACCTCAGAGACTACAGATCGGCACTCTATCAACTGAGTTTAACCCCAGCCCCAAAGACAACCTGGAAGGAGGTTCTAAATCAGGGATTTCTTGGCCTCAGCGTTATTGACATTTCAAGATCATTGTTCTTTTTGTAGAGTGCGGCTGGGATCTTGTAAGATGGCTTGGAGGCCAGTCCCCCAGCAGTGACGATAAAAAGAACGTCTCCAGATGCTGTCAAATTTTTCCTCGGCCTGCTGTGGAGTTGGATCCAACTCATAGCGACCCTATGGACAACAGAACAACACTGCACCATCCTCACAGACCTGTATTAGTGCTTCTCTGCTGTTTGTAGGGATTTTAGTGCTGGATTGCTTCGGAAGTAGACAGCCACGTCCTTCTCCCGAGCCTGTAGCACCTGGTATTCCCAGGTGGTCTCCCATTCAAGGACTAGCTAGGCCTGACCCTGCTTAGCTTCTGGGATGCTAGGGTGTTATGACCACAAACCCTCAGGCTGGATGGGGTCCAAATTCCCCCAGTTGAGAATCACTGCTCTATGCAATGGACTTTTCCAATGAAACACAACTTCTCTGCTATTTGCACGGGCGCCTGCAGCCATGGCCCTGGGGCATTCAATTCCCTCAGATGTTGGAACCAGGCAGGATCAGGCCTGGTTAGTCCTTGGATGGGACACCGCCTGTTGTTTGTAGGATCGCTATGAGTCGGACACGGACTTGACCGTACCTGACAACAATTAGCACAGGCAAGGAGGCAAAGTGATCTCTTGCAGGCTGCACTGTGATATACACATTTCTCGGAGTGTGAGCTGCAAATTAGATACTGTTTCCCCGCGGAGTGCACAGTCACCACCAACATAGGCGTTATTCTAAACACACTCAGAACATTAGCTCCTTAATCCTCTCCGTTAAATTTCTACCCAAGGTTAAAAGAGAAAACAAAACACCTTGTCTTTCTAGTCAGTTTGTCCCGTGCAGTATTAGAGAGCTACACATCCCAAAAAGCTATTCCTTGTTTACTTGAAATGCAAATTTAACTGGAGGACTGGTCTTTGCCAAATGGCACAGCCCACTTAGGATCAAATAGCAGACTGGGAGCGTTAGGGACCTTGGTGCCTTAGAATCCCAGTTCTGAGTCCCTGCACAGTGGCACAGATCTGTTACTCCCACCACACGGAAGGTGGAGCCAGGAGTGCGGGGAGTTCAAGGCCAGAGGCAGCCTGTGCAGCTTAGACCCTTGCTGAAAATAAAAAAATAAATAAGGGGCTGTGGGTGCAACTCCAGTGGTAGAGTACTTACATAGTACGTGGGAGCATGGGCGAGGCCCTGGGTTCAACCCCCAAGTACTGCAAAAATAAATGAATACATAAATAAAATGTAAAAAGCCCTGGGTTCAGTCCTCAAGTACTGCAAAAATAAATGAATAAGTGAAAATTTAAAAGCCCAGGGTTCCACCCCCAAGTACTGGAAAAATAAATAAATAAATAAAATGTAAAAAGCCCTGCGTGCAGCCCTAAGGTACTGCAAAAATAAATGAATAAATAAGTAAGATTTTAGAAGCTAGGGGTTCAACCCTCAACCACTGCAAAAATGAATACATGAATAAATAAATTAATTAAAAAGCCCTGGGTTCAGTCCTCAAGTACAGCAAAAACAAATAAATAAATAAAACTTTGAAAACCCCGCGGTTCAACCCCCACGTACTGGAAAAATGAATACATGAATAAATAAATTAATTATTAAGAAGCCCTAGGTTCAGCACTCAAGTATTGCAAAGATAAATAAATAAAATTTTAGAAGCCCGGGGTTCAACCCCCAGGCACTGCAAAAATGCACACATGCATAAATAAATACATAGCCTTTACAAGGCAGTGGCCGATCGTGCCCCATCGAGTCCGGGCCTCCGGCCTCTCCGAGGCCCGCTGTCCCCGCGTGCGGGGCGGGAGGCCCGCAGCCTCCGTCCGCAGCCTCGCTGCGGGGATCGCGCGTCCGCAGGCGGCTCCGGGGGCGCGCGGTGGGGCGCGAGCGGCGCGGAGCGCACCGGGCGGGGCGCGGCCGGGATGGGCGGAAACCGGCGGCCCCGCGGCCCCGCCCGCGCTGAGTCCCCGCCCGCCTCCGGGCGCCGCAGTGGCCGAGGCCGGCGGCATGGCGGGCGTCGCGGAGCGGCTGGCGCGCGAGCGCGAGGCGGCGGCGGGGCTGGGCTCGCACGCCAGGGCCGTGCGGTTCCTGAACCAGGACTACGCGGAGCTGCGCGCCCAGTGCCTGGAGGCCGGCGCGCTCTTCCAGGACCCCGCCTTCCCCGCGAGCCCCGGCGCGCTGGGCTTCAAGGAGCTGGGCCCGCACTCGGGCAAGACCCGCGGCGTCGAGTGGAAGCGGCCCACGGTAGGGCGCGGGCGCGGGCGCCAGCCGAGGAGGCTCCGGACCCCGCCAAACTCTGGGGATGCGAGGGATCGAGAGGGGGTCACTTACTGCGCTCTGGTGCGGGTGGGAAGGGAAGAGGGTCGAGGGAAAGGGAGGGTGGAGGCAGCATCCGGGCAGGGTCGAGGTCCAGGAGGCCCAGGGCCCACGGCCCGGTGGGGTCCTCCAAGGGCAGCCTCCTGCCGCCGCCGAAGTGGCGAGATTTGTCCGGCCGAGCTTCTTGTGTTTCTTTGCAAAGGGCAGTTTTACGGGTCACTAACAAAGGACAGGAGCCGCTCCGGGAGCCAGGTCCTCCCCATTGTCATTCTGCTGGCCCAGAATCCCCACTGGGGCCCCGGGCTCCTCCAGATCCCTGTATCCCACCCGTTGGCCCTCTGTCCTGCTGCACTGTGAGGCCTCAGAACAACTTTTCCCAAATCTGCCTGTCCATTCTGCAGGCCGTGGAACCCCTGCCGGCTCCCCCTGGCCTCCTCGGTCCTCTTGCACTGCCTCCGGAGGAGGCCTCCCTCCCTCCGGGGAAATCCAGCTTCGTGATTCCTGCTGGGAAAATGAGCCTTCCTGCATTGTTTCCACAGCCCTGGACCTCCCAGGTCACCCTCTGTTCTCCCAAACCCAGCACTGAGGTAGCCAGAGCCATAGAAAGCCCCTCAGACCAGGGCAGGGAGCCCCCGGGTCCTCAGCCTGCGAATCTGCTGAGTGACCTTGGTGGAGTCTTGGAACCGCTTTACCCTCATGGCTGCATCTAAGAGAAGAGGTGATGCTTAACGTTATCCAACTTCTCCAGCTCAGCAGGCCTGGCCCCCAGCCACCTGGCTCTCCAGCCCCCGGCCCTTCTCACCTCCCTGGTGGGCTCTTTCCTGAGTCTGGCTCACTCACATTTTTGGGGACTTTGTCACTGGTCTCCTCCCACCCCCCACCCTGTTATTCTTACTCATCGAGGCCCTCTGCATACTTGGTTCATAGTATTTCACAATGTATAAATATAGCTATGTATATTTATTTGTCCTCCTCCTGAGCTACAGGGACCTTGTGTACAAACATGACTCACCCATCTCCTCCCCTCTCCCACTATGGGTAGAGTCCTTTCACAGAATTCACTGGTTTACTCATCAACATTTGTTGTTGTTGTTAGGTGCTGTTAAGTTGGTGTCCAACTCATAGCGACCCAATGTACAACAGGCAAAACAGTATTATCAGTGCTTCTCTGGTGTTCATAGGGTTTTCAATGGCTGATTGATTTTTGGGAGTGGGTTGCCGGGTCTGTCTCCCAAGCCTACAGCATCTGGTGTTCCCAAACAGTCTCACATCCAAGGGCTAACCAGGCCTGATCCTGCTTAGCTTCCTAGATCTGACGGGATCGGACATCACAGTGGTTTGGCTGCTTATTTTATGCCCGGCACTGTCCTGAATTCTTGAGCTACGTCAATGAACAAAAAAAGACAGTCAGTTTGCAGAATGAATGAACGCAGAATTGCGATGAGCCATGCATGAAATTCTGGTTGTGAAATGGCACACAGGCAGGACAGTGTTTTCACCCTACGTTTGCGTAACACTTTTCAAATAGTGAGTTCACACATTCCTTCACGCATTCTTTCAGGCAGCGAGCACTTATTGAACACCTACTATATCTCAAGCACAGTATAGTTTGTGTCTCTGAAGACTTTAGTTTATTATTATTATTTTTAACTTATTTTTATGGTGCTTGGGGGCTGAACCCAGGGCCTTGCACATACTTTACAAGTGCTCTACCGCTGGGCTGCACCCCAAGCCCATGTTTTATTTTTATTTTTACCTTGAGACAGGTTCTCACTAAGTTACACAGGCTGCCTCTGGCCTCAAACCCTCCTGCCACCGCCTCCTGAGTTGCTGGGATTACAGGCCTGAGCCACTGGGCCTGGCCTGTCTGTGAAGACTTCAGAGGATAGGGGAGACAGGTTTCCCAGCAGGTGGAAATCCCTGTGGGACTTCTAGAGCTATTTTAGGGCCACTGCCGAGGGCAGTGGGGTTGGGGTTTAGCTCAGGTGATAGAGCATCGCTCTGCAGTCTCTGAGGTCCCAGGTTCGATTCCCAGCTCCGCAAAAATGGGAGGAGGATGTGGCAACCCACTCCCGAGGCAATCCTGAAACAGTCAGCCATTGAAAACCCTGTGAGGGTCGCTGAGTGGGACACGACTCAATGGCACCTAACAACAGCCGAGGGCAAGCAGGCTGTGCACTGCACAACCAACCTTAAGAAAGCGAGGCTGGGGAAGGCTGAAGCCTTGCTCGGAGTCAGACCGGCGTGCAGGTGGCGCCGGGGCCATGTCTAGTGGGTTGGAGCTTGCACTGTGCACCTTCCCCACCTGCCCTGTGCTGCCTTGGCACATAGGCTGGGCCCTGGCAAGGGGGAGGAAAACGCCCCCTGGGTTCAGACATCGGTCTGTCCCTGGTGACTGCGGCCGAGGACGTTCGCGGGAAAGTGGAGAGGCAGAGCTGACGCTGAGACAGCAGGGGCAGGACTGGAGGAGAATGGGGTCCCCTGGCTTGCGACAGGTGTCTGTGGAGAGAGAGGGAGATGGATAGGCACTGATTGGCAGGTGGAGTGGGCCCTGGGGATTGAGCGGCCATCAGATGGGAGCAACTTGAATGTGCTAGGGACTGAGTCGGGCTGGGTTTAGCTCAGTTGGTAGAGCACAGCTCTGCAGTCTCTGAGGTCCCGAGTTCGATTCCCAGCACCACAAAAATGGGAGAAGGGCCTGGCAACCCACTCTCAAGGCAATCCCAAAACAGTCAGCCATTGAAAACCCTACGAGGGTCGCGGTGAGTCGGACATGACTCGATGGCACCTGACAACAACAATGAGGGGCTGAGTCACCACAGAGGAGGGACTCAGAGGGAAGGGGAGGCAGAGCTGGGACAGGCGTCCCCCGCCTCCTGCCCAGGAAGAGGAGCAGAGCCAGCTCAGGGCTGGGCAGGGCAGGGAGCTGCTTAGCCTTGCAGAGAGGAGGGGGCACAGCTCCTCCTGGGAGGGCATTGCACCACACAGCCAGAGGACTCCGCCGGGAAGGGAGGAGGCAGACTATGGCCCCTGGTGCAGGGAGGCCCAGGACCTGCAGAGGGGAGAAGGCCAGCCCCATGTGGAGCCGGTGCGCAGAGCCACCCAGCAGCCAGGCAGAAAGGAGCGCAGTGCAGGTGACGTCTCGCTCGTCTCCCCCGGGAGCTTTGTGACTTGCTTGTGTTCCGCTGGCTGAGCTGGGCCTCCAGGCTGGCTGTACATTCAGTGATGACTTTCAACTTCCTCCTCCGTTACGATGGGTAACGTGCCAGGACTGCTTGCCAAGGCGAGCGCACAGTCATCTCACTTAACCCTCAGCGCAGTCCTCTGTGGTAGTCACATCTGTCATCGCCAAACCCATTTTACAGACGAAGAAACTGAGGCTTCGGGAGCTTAAGTAACATGTCAGTGTCCCGGGCCCTATATACTAAACGGCAGGGCCTGAATTCCCATACAGATTATCAGAATCCGAGGTCCAGCCCCCACTTCTACAGTTACATCCCATATTTAATTCAGCGCCTGCAGGCTGTGCCCAGAGTTCAGTTTTCTGAAGCATTTGTAGGCTCCAAAGTCTAAACTTTTGAGTTTTCTGGAGAGGCTGCCAGGGCGGGGGGGGGGGGGTGTACTTCTTAACGTCATGGAAAATCTTGGGTCAGAGCGCAGCCCTTTGGGATGGTCAGTGGGGTTCCCTAATGATAAAGAGGTGCCCAGCGCCACGCCCAGTCTGTTCCCTAAGTGTGTGGCTGGCAGATTTTGGCAAAAATGTTTCATTTAAAACGGGCGTGGTGGCACACACCTGTCATCCCAGAGGCTCGGAAGGCAGAGGCAGGAGGATCACAAGTTCGAGACCAGAGGCAGTCTATGTAACTTAGCGAGACCCTGTCTCAAAAAGTAACAAAATGGGCTGGGGGTGCAGCTCAGTGGTCCAGCACTTGCAGAGCATGCAAGCGAGAGGCCCTGGGTTCAACCCCCACTACTGCAAAAAAAAAAAAAAAAAGAAAGAAAAAAAGTATTTCATTCAGGTTTTGGCAAAAGTGTTTCTGCCTTGGCGGAAGAGCTGTCTCATTGTCCCTGCCGCCTGCACAGGCTCATGGGGCCGCGAGGAAGGAATGTGCTCTGCTTGCAGGCTGAGCTTCTGGAAGGATCTCAGCTGTCTGAGCCAGGAAGGCCAGGGGCTCAACCCAGGTCTCAGGGGCGTGTGGGGAGGACCCCACCTGACAGAGAGGGGCGCCAAGGGTTGTGGGGTGAAGCCCGCCCTCGGCTTCCTAGCGGACGTGAGGCTCGCACAAACCAAGGCTGCCTGAGCCAAGAGAGGCCCAGATTTGGGCCCCACTTCCTCTGTGGCTTTGGGGTGGAGGCTTCGGAGTCAGGAAACTGCTCAGGCAGCTGGAGGGCAGAGCTGCTCAAAGCTGGTGTCTGTCAGGCTGCTGTGACAGGCACCCGGAGGGCTTTTCTTTTTGAGATATCGTCTGTGAATTTAATGAAGAATTGACATATACAAATCATAAACACTTTACTTCATGCAGTTCTTTTAATTTTATTTATTCAAATGCTTTATTCATGCGCATATATATAATACTTTGCAAATATATATTATGTGTAATACTCTGCAAATATTTAGGGCTAGGGTTTAGCTCAGTTGGGTGAGCGCTGCTCTGTACTCTCTGAAGCCCTGGGTTCGAGCCTTAGCACTGCAAAAACAGGAGAAGGTTGTGGAAATCCACTCCTGAGGCAATCCTGAAACAATCAGCCGTTGAAAACCTATAAGCATCTTTGAACCCACCTTGCTGGCACTCAATAACAACAACAAATATGTAATGTTTGTGCTAGAATTTTGTTGTTGTTTTAGTGACCCCTATGTACAGCAAAACAATACACTCCCCGATTCTGTGCCAGGCACACTTATCTTATTTATGTTTAAGCCCATTGTTGCAGCCACTGTGTCAATCCCCCTGGTGGAGGGATGCTAGTGGAGGAAAGCTGGGATATGAGCATGCATTTCTTCATGCCTAATGTAAGGCCTTTATTCTGGGAGATAAGAGGGATGGATTGAAAGGGCCAAACAAAGGGACAAGTCCTCCTCCCCCCGCCAGAGGTTTTAACCCTGACCAGTTAGAGGCAGCACAGGTGTGCGCACCTGAGACCATGAGCTCAAATCACAGCCCTGTCTGCCGCTCGTGAACCGCGCAGCTCTGATCCCTCTGATCCCTCAGCTGTTCCCTCGCTGGAGGAAGAGGTAACAGCCGTCCTGAGCTCCCAAAAGGGCCGCATGACCTAGAGCTTCGTGCGAGGCAGCAGGTATACAGCAGGCGCTGAGTATGCAGATGCTCCAAGTACTGCGGTCCTGTGGAAGGATTCAGAAGGCCCAGATCCAGTTCCCAGCCCACTGGAGAAGAATGTCTGTTAGGTAGACAGAGGAAATCCCATGGACACCACCCACGGGCCCCGCCAGGCCGTGCACAACTAAATACTCAATGGCAGAGGACGGAGGCCCTGAGACAGGACTCCAAGGGGTGGATGGGCAGAATACAAAGGAGAGTTTCTCGGAGGAGGAGACAAGGAGCCTGGAGATACGGCACCCTGGCTGGGTGTGGTAGCACAGGCCTATCGTCACAGTGACTCTGGAGGCAGAGGCAGGAGGTTCGTGAGTTTGAGGCCAGAAGCAGCCTGTGTAACTTAGCGCGACTCAAAATAAAAAGTAAAAGATGGGCAGGGGTGCAGCCCAGTGGTAGAGCACTTGCAAAGTATGTGTGAGGCCCTGGGTTTGACCCCCAAGTACAGAAGGAAGAAAAGAAAGAAAGAAAGAAAGAAAGAAAGAAAGGAAAGAAAGAAAGAAAGGGAGAGAGAGAGGAAAGGAAAGGAAAAGAAAAGGAAAGAAAGGAAGGAAGGAGGGAGGGAGGGAAAAAGAAAGAAAGAAAGAAAGAAAGAAAGAAGCAAAAGGAAAGAAAAGAAAAGAAAACAAAGCAGAGAAGAAAAATGGTGCACATAGTGGGAAATGGAGGAATTCCGTACAAGCCAAATAGCTTGCGGGCTGGAACAGAGAGGGCGCCAGCTTAGCAGTTAGGAGGCGCTGGAGCGTGGAGGGTCTCCAGGCCTGGCCAACAAGTCTGCACTCCGTACCACCATGGCCTCTGGGCACCAGCATGCTGGAGGGGGGCCCAGCAGTTTGGAGTGTGTGGGGTCTGAGGCCTGCCCTTCTCGGTGGGAAGATTCCTGCCCCTAGTCAGGGTCCAGGGAGCAAGGTCCGAGGATTCCGTGGCACTGAGCCTTGATTCTGGCTGGAGGGAGGGGGTGGAGGTGTGGATGGGGTCGGTGGAGACAGGGCGTCCTCCCTGCGGAAGCACCTGTTGGCTGCACTGACGGCACTTTCTGGTCTTGTTCCCAGGAGATCTGCGCTGATCCCCAGTTCATTGTCGGAGGAGCTACGCGCACAGATATCTGCCAAGGAGCCCTGGGTGAGTGGGGGGCCCTCGGCGGGCTGCGTGTGTCGTTGGCAAGGCTGTGGCTGGAAGGGGCGAGAGCTGTGGGGGGTTCTTGCCCCAGGCTGCTGGGTTACCTCCATTTCCCAAAGCCCCTGGAGCTTCTGATCCTCTGGGGACAGCGGTTCAAACCCAGCCCCAGGCTGAGACACAAATGGGGCCTCTCATGGCCCCTGCTGAAGATACCAAACGCCGTCACAGAAGGACCAAGGGCTCCGGGACCTCGCCCCTTGCTCTCTGTTCCTCCTCAGGCCAGGATTACCAGTGACACATGGAGCTGGGCTGGGCTCCCCAGACCAGGTCAAGGCTGAGACCTGAGTTTGGTGAGGTCCAGGACCAGGGAGGGTGGCTCGTGTGACAGATGAGGAAACCCCAACGCTGGCTGCTGAGAGGGGGCCCGTGTTTGCAGGATTGCACCCCCCTCGTAGCCCAGCAGGGAAACGGGGCTTGCTGTGAACCCAGCTGTGAGGTTGGTTGGGAGGTTCCGAGACCTTGCTGTCTCGGGCCCTGTGCTGATTTGTTTCTGGACGGGAGCTTGCTGAGGCCTGGAACCCTAGGGTCCCCCAGGTTTATTCTGGAAGTTCCCCAGGCTTTTGCAAAGTCCCAGCAGCGGGGCTGGAGCTGTGGTTTAAGATCTTCAGAGAATCCACCTTCAATTTTTTTCTTATTCATAATAAATGTTGTTGTTGGTAGGTGCTGTGGAGTCGTGTCCTACTCACAGGGTTTTTAATGGCTGACTGTTTTGGGATTGCCTCGGGAGTGGATTGCACGTCCTTCTCCCATTTTTGTGGTGCTGGTCATTGAACTTGGGATCTCAGAGACTGCAGAGCGGCACTCTACTACCTGAGCTAAATTACTCTGCAGTCTTTGAGGTCGTAGTTTCAATTCCCAGCACTGCAAAAAATGGGATAAGGACGTGGCAATCCACTCCGGAGGCAATCCCCAAACAATCAGCCGTTGAAAACCCTGTGACGGTTGCTATGAGCCGGACACGACTCGACGGCACCTAACAACATTCGTAATGAATGTGGACCTGTAATTATGGGAGCAGATTATTTGCCCACCAGCCTCTGTCATCAGCCTCAGCTGGCTCCCCACACAAGTCCATCTGTAACTAAACCGACCAGCTACAATTTACCTCCTCTCCTTGCCCACTTTGCGTAGGTGCCGATGCGCCACATAGTCGCGGCTACTATTTCGTGAGCAGGTACTATGGCCAGACACGAACCTCTGCCTGGACAGCCGCAGAGCCCTCCCGATTGTTCCCATTTCACAGATGAGAAGCTGAAGCCTTCCCACAGCCAGAGTGGGGTCTGGCGCACGGATGCCTTCGCTCTGACCTCAGGGCCTGCATATTTTAGGCCCACATAGCTTCTCTACAGGGAGGCCTGGAAAAATGTCACCCTCCAAGGGCTGTGAAGGCCTGAGCAAATTGGTAGGCCAGGCGCAGCCTCTGAAGGAAGCTGTGACCCAGGCCTACTGGAAAAAAACTGGATTTAACTGACCTTGAACCCAGTGTGTAGATTCCTGAGATGCCAGAGTCTGTTCTCACCTGCAGAAAACGCGCCTCCCATCCCCCTCCTCTCCCTGGGAAAGAGAGAAGAGCAGGGGTCGCAGGGCTCCTAAGCGGGCTTCTCCAGGAGGACCCAGAGGTTAGGGAAGATGGAAACCAACAGGGCAGGAAGTTGATAAAGTCTTTGCCTAATCCTGGGGGCTTTGGGGAATCCAGAGACAAACTCAGCCATGGCCAGCCACCACTCCCAAACTAAAAATCTACTTCAGAAGTGTAACAGCATCTTAAGGGCCACATTGCTCGATTTAAGTCCTATTTAAATTCCACCAGGCCATTTGGGAGGAGACAGGCAAGGCTGAAACTCCTGGGAGAAGATTGCCCTCTGTGGGCGTCAAACTGAAGGAGAACGGGCCAGTGTAGACACTTCGCAGGAACTCGTCTGGTTTCTAAGTTGCTTTGTTGGTTGGTTGGCTTTTGGTCATATTGGCCATTTTGTTTTCTTGGCCTTTTACTTGGGAAGATGTGGTACCATTGTTGTTGCTGTTAGATGCTGTCAAATTGGGTCCTACTCATAGTGTTTTCAATGGCTGATGGTTTTGGGATTGCGTCAGGGGTGGATTATCATGTCCTTCTCCCGTGTCCTTCTCCTGTGTGGTAATATTGTTGTTGTTGTTGTTGTTGTTGTTAGGTGCTGTCGAGTCTGTGTTTAATTCATAGCAACCTGATGTCCAACAGGTGAAACACTATTGTCAGTGCTTCTCTGCTATTTATAGGGTTTTCAGTGGCTGATTGATATTTGGGAGTGGGTTGCTTAGTCCTTCCCCCAAGCCTACAGCACCTGGTGTTCCCAGGCAGTCTCCAATCCAAGTACTAACCAGGCCCAACCTGCTTCCAAGACCTGACGGGATCAGACACCACAGTGGTATGGCTGCAGGTGTGGTAAGATTACCGGCAGTGGAATGTGGTTTGCTGAACTCTCACACTGACTCCGGCATTGGGGCACAGGAGGTGAAGGGTGGTGATGTCACCAAGTCTGAACAGGTCCGAGGCAGCAGAGCAGAGGGCATGGCAGTAGCGCAGGGCTCAGCAATGTCAGTAGTTGGGGGATTGAGGCCAGGTTATTACCAGGAGCTCAGCTCTCAAAAATGCAGAAGGAAGGAGGGCAAGCAAGGTGGCCTCAAAGACCCCTCTGATGTGGCATTGTGGCATCCGGCTATTCTGGAGCCACTCCTGGCTCCTTGTTCCTCGTGCTGGAGTTGAGGGCACCGTGAGATTTTACCTCTCATCTCACATCCACCAGTGCCGGTCACCTGTGTCACATCGTGAGACCAATAGAAAATTGTTTCCATTGCGCTACGTTTTCCCCCTCACTGTTGTTAGGTGAGTCCGTATTCGGACGTTGAGTCCGTATCCGACTCACAGCGACCCTATGTACAACAGGTGAAACACTACTGTCAGTGCTTCTCTGCTGTTCGTAGGGTTTCCAATGGCAGATTGTGTTTTGGCAGTGGGTTGCCGGGTCCTTCTCCCAAACCGGCAGCACCTGGTGTTCCCAGGCAGTCTCCTGTCCAAGGACTAACCAGGCCTGACCCAGCTTCCAAGATCTGACAGGATTGGACACCACAGGGCTACTGCTGCAGGCTCCCCCTCACTATGCAGTGAGGAAACTGAGGCACAGGCTAAGCAGCGACACACATCTGTACTCCCAGCCCCCTGGGAAGCAGAGGCAGGAGAATGGCCAGTTCGAGGCTGGAGACAGTCTGTGCAAACTTCGTGAGACCTTGTCTCAAGAAACACAATAAAAGGGAGTGCTGGGGTGCAGCACAGTGGTAGAGCGCTTGCAAAGTATATATGTGAGGCCCTGGCTTCAACCCCTGGATACCGCAAGAAATAAAAAAGGAAAAGAAAAAAGTAAACTGAGGCACAGAGACCAGAAGGGACCCAGAAAGCTGCCTCCATCATCATCACCAGAGCAATGAGCCTGGTCTGACTCCCGTCCTGTGTTCATTTCAGACCCACGCTGCCTCTCAGTGGCCTCTCGTCTCCTCCCAGTGCCCTCTGCACCCTGAGACACCCAGTTCACCTGGTGAGCCCGGGTGGGCAACATCCTCAGACCCGTGCAGTGTTCCCTGCACCAATGGAGCCCCGCGCTCCCACCCTTTTTCCGGGAGCCTCCTCCTCCAGGCTGCCCCCGGATGATTCCTGCCACGTCTGCAGAGCTGGGCTGTCCCGGAGCCACCTGCAGTGCAGCACTCGCCTGGGCCAGGGCCAGACTCAGCAAAGGAAGTCCTGCCCTTCTGGGGCAGGCCCGGGTTGCAGGCGGAGCCTCCACCAGGCTGGCCCCGCTGCTGAATGGGGCTCTGCACTTGCTGGCAGTGACCGACTCTGTGGCCAGCAGGCCCCGGTTCCCTGGGGAAAAGTCGCAGCTGTTGGAACAGCATGGCCCCGGGTTCTCAGGGCCATCCAGAGGTGAGCCACTCCACCTCCAAGCCCAAGAGTGACCTGGGCCCCCAGAACACCTGCTGCAAGGTGGCTGGCCACAGGGTGGCCCTCCGCCTGCATCAGAGCTTAAGAGGGCCCAGACCAGCAGGCGAAGTCTCCACCCTGTGAGCCCGTGGTCTGGGCCAGGTTGCCCAGCCTTTCTGTGCCTCAGTTTCCTCTTCTGTGCAATGGGACGGATCCCAACTTAGGATGGGTCCACTTATGATTTTCTAGCTCTGCAGTGGTGTGAACGGCTACACCCGCCGTGGGAACTGGACTTTGAATCTTACTCTTTTCCCGGCCTGACAGTGTGCAGCACAGCACTCAGGAATGCTGGGTGGCGACAGCAAGCCAGCTCACATTCAACCACGAAATAACGAAGGGACGACAACCCATCCAGCCCTCTTCAGAGGACTCTGCTGTGTTCAATAAGCCACATGTGATAGTGGACACATTGTTATAAAATAGGCTTTGTGTCAGGTAATGTTGCCCAACTGCCAGTGGGGCTAGGCTGAGCCAGAATGGTGGGTAGGCTTGTTGCTGTTGGGTGCCATCGAGTTGGTGTCTGACTCGTAGCGACCCAGTGTACAACAGGTGAAACCCCATTGTCAGTGCTTCTCTGCTATTCATAGGGTTTTCAATGGCTGATTGTTTTTTGGGAGTGGGTTGCCAGGTTCTTCTCCCAAGCCTACAGCACCTGGTGTTCCCAGGCGGTCTCCCATCCAAGTACTAAATAAGCCCAACCCTGCTTAGCTTCTGAGATCTGATGGGATCTGATGCCCCAGCGGTATGGCTACAGGCTGGGGGGTAGGCTAGGTGTATTAAGAGCCTTTTTTTTGGGGGGGAGGCTGTGCTAGGGGGTTGAGCCCAAGGCCTCAGGCATGCTTTGCAAGTGGTCTACCACTGACTGGCACCCTCAGTCCATTTTTTACTTTTCGTCTTGAGACAAAGTCTCACAAAGTTACACAAGCTGCCTCTGTCCTTGAACCTACAATCCTCCTGCCTCCACCTCTGGGTTGCTGGGATTACAGATGTGAGCCACCACACCTGGCTTAACTGCGTCTTTGACTCGGTATTTTCAGTTTACAATGTCGTTGTTAGGGGGTGACCCCGTGGTTAGTCAAGGAGCATCTGTAATGATGCTTCTGTCCCAGGGCAGGAGGAAAGAGAGATTAATATGATGTTGTTGTTGTTGTTGTTGTTGTTGTTGTTGTTGTTGTTGTTATGTGCCATCGAGTCGGTATCCAACTCATAGCGACCCTGCGTACAACAGGCAAAACACTATTGTCAGGGCTTCTCTGCTATTCATAGGGTTTTCAATGGCTGATTGATTTTTTGTGAGTGGGTTGCCAGGTCCTTCTCCCAAAGTGTTGCCAAGGCTGTCCTCAAACTCGCGATCCTCCTGCCTCATCCTCCACAGCTCCTTGATTACCGGCGTGCGCCACCACGACCGGCGAGATTGATATAGGTGAGCAGATTTGGGACAGGGTAGAATCCAAGCAAATTGAAGGGATCATAAATGATCACTGAGTCCAGCTACGTGAAAAGTCCTTCCCCCGAATTGCAGAAGAGAAAGTGGATGGGGGAGAAAAGGGAAAAGGAGAAGGGGGAAGTAAGTTGAGCTGGAAGCCCGATCCTTGTCCTTTGGAAAGCGCAGAATCTAGAGTGGAGGTGGCCGAGTGGGGAAGGGCCACCTGGGGCCTGGGTTTGGGTACGCACAGGTTGTGACGCTAAGACAGAGAAGCGTGGGCAATGTAAACCTAAAGGGAGCAGGTACACACTCTTCAGCTTTACAAGTTGAACTTTTAAATGTTTTTAAGCAATTTTAAGCAAGTGTACCACCACCGAGCTACATTCCCAGCCCTTTGTTTTTAAGCAATTTAGAAATGATAAAAATTTTAAGTTCAGTTTTATAATAGGTGCTTTTTAAATTTTTAATGTGATTTATGCCTTTGGGCTGGAGTTTAGCTCTCTGAGGCCCTAGGTTCTATCTCCAGCACCACAAAAATTAGAAAAGGACCTGGAAGCCCACTCCTGAAACAATCATCCATTGAAAACCCTAAGAGTAGCAGAGAAGCACTGACACAGTGCTGGGGATGACACAGTGTTGGGGAGTTTTCATTCTGTTATACATCCGGTCGCTATGAGTCAGACTCGACTCAACGACACCTAACAACAACATGTTTGTCTGGAACGTTTGTGACAACTGGTGAACCACTATTGATGTGTTATCATTAAAGTCCATACTTTATTTAGATTTCCTTAGTTTTTACCTGACCTCTTTTTGCAGGCCCCGGTTCCCCTCCAGGATGCCACATCGCTGTCACTGTCTTATCTCCTGAGGCTGCTCTTGGCCATGTCAGCTTCTCAGCCTCCTTGTTTTTGATGACTGACAGTTTTGAGGAGAGCTGGCCGGGGATTTGGTAGGGTGGCCCTCTATGGGGATTTGATTTGCAAGTGCCTCTTAAATGAACTGCATGCAGTTTAAAAAGAGAGGGAAAAGAAGACTAGAAAACAGGCGTTGGCTGGTTTGATGGAGCAAGCAGACCCATTCTTTTCTCTCCTAATAAACGATGGCTTCGCTGCCAGCCCCAGGCCCAGGCAGGGGCGGCACAGACGGTACAGAGCAGTGGGAGAGCCTGTGACTTCTCGTCTGTCTTTGGGTCCCTTAGCTTCTCCACTGCGGCCTGTGGCCAAGGGCCTGGCGCAGCCTGAGGGCTTCAGCTGGCTGCTCTCTGCGCTGAGGGGTCACTGAGGGGTCGCTGAGGGGTCTGCTCAGACTTTCCTGAGCCCCACCCGACTCGCAATGCTCCTGTCTAAAAACGTGGCCTTCCGCGGTGGCCCCGCAGCCCCACACACCTCCAGCTCCAGTCCCGCTTGTGAGTGGCGTCTGGTCTGCACTCCGAGGTCCTGGAGCCTCGCTGGGCATCAGGGCTCCAGAACTGAGGGACTGACTGGGAGCCCGAGAGGGCGGGCGGGGTCTCAGCCAGCGGCAGGTGGGCGTGGTCTACACTGCTTCTGGGGGGCCCCTCGGGCCGCTGGATCCACACTGTGCAGCAGGACCTCTAGCAGTGGTGGAGATGGTGGGGCGTGGGGTGGCGAAGAGGACCCCGCGGAAGATGTGTCGCCTCGGTCCTGGGCACCCAGCTCCAGAGGGGGTGTGGGTGCCAGCCCTGCACGCAGGCCCCTCCCTTTAGGGCGGGAAAGGCAGAAGAAGGTGGCTTGGATCTTTGGCTGCAGGTGGCCAAGGACCTCATGTGTGAAGAGGGGTCTCGAGTGAAGTTGGGGTCCCCCCCTCCCCGGCTCTGGTGTGGTGACGCAGGGTTGTGTGTGTGTGGGCACTGCTGGTTGGGGTGCGCTGCTCTGGGCTGCGGCCAGGCTGAGCAGCAGAGGGAAGACCCGCCGTGACTCATCGCAGTCCGTCACAGTCACAGGCCTGGCCCTGGGTTGGGTGTGGGTTTCCTCTTGAGCAGCCCCGCCCGGCCAGCTCCAGGAGGGCCTAAGTTAGCGCTTAGGGAGTTCCTTCCCGACCTTTCTAAAGCTCAGACCCACAGCTGCGGGGCGCTGGCTCCCTGCCTCCCAGGCCACCTCGCACAGGCAAGCCCGGTGCCTTCTAGGCAGGTGCCAAGTCTGCTGGAGACTTAAAGTACCCTTGTCTCAGAGGGGTAAATGGTGCTGCAGTTACTGCTTGGGGGGTGGAGCACCTGTCTACCATGCCTGAGGCCCTGGCTTCAATCCAGCACGCACACATACTCACACACACACACACACGCGCACACATACTCACACACACGCGCGCACACATACTCACACACACACACGCGCACACACACACACACACACACAAGCTGGCTTTAGCTAAGCCCGATGGCACATGCCTGCAGCAGCTCAGGAGGCTGAGGCGGGAGGACCACAAGTTCAAAGCCAGAGGCCACCTACACAGTTTACTGAGACCCTGTCCCAAGATACAAAAGTAAAATGTGAGCTGGGAGTGCATCTCAGTGGCAGAGCGCTTGTAACGCAATTGTGAGGCCCTCAGTTCCACCCCAGTAACAGAAAAGGAGAGAAAGAGAGAGAGAGAGAGAGAGGGAGAGAGGAGAAAGGGAGATGGAAGGAGAGGGAGAGAGAGAGAGACAGAGAGAGAGAGACAGAGAGACGGAGTGAGAGAATTGAGCCAGGTGCCATTTCTCACGCCTATAATCCCGGCAACTCTGGAGGCTGAGGCAGGAGGGTCACTAGTTCGAGGCCAGAGGCAGCTGCACAACTTAGTGAGACCCTAACTCAAAAATGAAAAAAAATAAAGAAAGAAGGGACCGGGTACAGCTCCATGGTAGAGCACTTGCCTAGCGTAGGAGTTCAGACCTCTGGCAACAAAATAACTGCAGGCATTGCCAAGTGTCCGTGGGAGAGGGAGGACAGGAAGGCCCCCAGCTGGAACCGCCAGCAGAGAGGGTGGAAGACAAGCCACGGAACATAGAGGGACGTGGCCGTCACAGCTCCAGGACGCGGAATGCTGTGTTGGGAGCCTGGGCACCGGGCGGCCAGCCAGAGGGACCCCCAGCCAGAGGGATTCCCAGCCAGAGGGACTCCCATCCAGGAGGACCCCCCAGCCAGAAGGACTCTCAGCCAGGAGGACCCTCAGCCAGGAGGACCCCCAGCCAGGAGGACCCTCAGCCAGGAGGACCCCCAGCCAGGAGGACTCCCAGCCAGGAGGACCCCCAGCCAGGAGGACTCCCAGCCAGGAGGACCCCCAGCCAGGAGGACTCCCAGCCAGAGGGACCCCCAGCCAGGAGGACTCCCACGTGGGAGGTGGGGACTCAGTGCTCATTAGCTGTGAGCTAAGGGCAGACTCCACACCCCCGACTGCAGCTCTGCAGCCGGCCAGGGCACCATCACAAGTGGACGTGGATGGGATACTTGGGCTCATGGGAAAGGAGCGCCCGGCCACCCGAGCGAGCAGATTGAGGCAATGACGGTCATTTGAAGTCCTCGGTCCTGGTTCTGAGGATGGCTCAGCTGAGCTGGGGGACTCCCCGGGACCCTTCCCTGGCTGCAGGCAGACAAGGAGGGCGGCACCTGAGGCCCCCTCGCCCGTGGGTCTGGCATGGGGTGAAGGCGGCATCGGCGGGGACCTCAGGCGTCCTGCCTGCTGTGTGGCCTTCCTGTCGTGGGGGCTGGGGGCTGAACTTGCTCCACAGCGTCCCTGAGAGAGCCTGGGGAGAGGCTGTGGGTCCCGCCTGTGGGCAAGGGGCGTGAGGCTCTGGAGGAACCTGGGAGGCCGGAAGTGTGGCTGCCACCTTGGCAGGCACCACAGCGCCTCCTCTTTGCTCTGCCAGTGGAGACCCAGGCTGCGGGGACGCTCGCCCACTGTGGTTAGGGGGTTTCCTTGGACTTCCTCCTCGGCAGGGCAGCGAGGGCCTCATAGCTGGGCCCATCTGCCAGCTTCCAGACCCCGTTTAC
This sequence comes from Pedetes capensis, assembly GCA_007922755.1. Lineage (NCBI taxonomy): Eukaryota > Metazoa > Chordata > Mammalia > Rodentia > Pedetidae > Pedetes > Pedetes capensis. The sequence continues at coordinate 40,728 of VMDO01003515.1, forward strand.
CCCGGTCTGAGCTGCCAGGAGCCCCAAGGGCCCAGCCCGCCATTGCCTCTCTGCTTTCCTCACCCAGGTTTATCAAGTGTCTGCCACAGAGACCCGTGGGCTGGGACTTCAGGCCAAAGGATTGCTGTTGTTAGGTGCTGTCGAGTCGGCGTCCAATTCGTAGTGACCCAGTGGACAACAGGCGAAACACTATTGTCAGTGCTTCTCTGCTGTTCATAGGGTTTTCAATGGTGGATTGATTTTGGGGAGTGGGTTGCCGGGTCCTTCTCCCAAGCCTACAGCACCTGGTGTTCCCAGGCAGTCTCCCAGGCCCGATCCCTGCTTAGCTTCCGAGATCTGACGGGATCAGATGCCACAGGGCTATGGCTGCAGGCTTAGGACAACGAAGGCAAAATAAAGATGGCAGTCCTTTAGGTTGTCCCCTCGCCACATCCACCCCTGTGTCCTCAGTTTATTCCCGGCCTCCTGTTCTTCCTGCTCCCCATCACTGTGGGACAGGCCTCAATTCTCACCAGAGGCCTCTCGGCTGCCTCCCTGGCTCTGATTGTCTCGGCTGTGGCCTCCAGAGGCCCCGTCCTGATGGCAGTGGCGGAAGCAGATGAGTAGATGGATTGAATATGATCGTGCGTGGGTGGGGCTCCCTTACCACAAAGGAAGGAAACAACGAGAGGTTGCGAGGGTCCCCCAAGGAACAGGTCCCGAAGCTGACTAAAGAGAGGCCGAGGGACCGCGTGAGTGCGCCTGGAGAAGGAGCGGGCTGCACGTCCCTGGGAGAGAGCAATGTGTGCGCTGGCCCGCGGGGCCCCTGCTGAAGGGGACATGGTGAGAGGGGCCTTGGCCTAAGCCCCCAGTGCCAGTCTGGATCATGACCTGCCCTGGGTGTCCGGCCTCGTCCCCCCCCCCCCACTGCCTGCTGCAGACAGGACCTGGGGCTCCCTGTGCCCTGGGCTGCGCCGCTGCTACACCTTTGTCCTCTTGCCCTTGATCTCCTCTGTGGAAGGGCTACCACCCTCCCCGGGCCCAGGCCACTCCTCGCCACATCACCCTCAGTCACCTTCCTGGCCAGGCCCCTGCTGGCCGCCTGAGAGCTGTGGGGCCCCCGCTGGCCTGACGGAGGAAGGGCTGAGCAGCAGGAGTCGGGGTTGAGACTGGAGGAGGGGGACACCCTGCCTGTGGGCGCAGGACAGAGGGCAGAGACACCAGAGCACAGGGAAGTAACCCAGGGGGTGGAGGGGCCCCGGGCTTGGAGTCCCTAGGGTGCAGCCCTAGGTGAAGTGTTGTTAGGTGCCGTCAAGTCGGCACCAACTCATATGGACCCAGTGTACAACAGATGAAACATTATTGTCGGTGCTTCCCTGCTATTCATAGGGTTTTCAATGGCCGATTGATTGTTGGGAGTGGGTTGCCGGGTCCTTCTCCCAAGCCTACAGCACCTGGTGTTCCCAGGTGGTCTCCTGTCCAAGGACTAACCAGGCCCGACCCTGCTTAGCTTCCCAGATCTCCCGGAGCCCAGGCCCCCTGCACGCCCTGGGCTGTGACTCGCTCATACCTGGGCGAGGCAGAAGCCATGAGTGACCGGACACCTCCTGCCCTCCCAGGACTTCTGTCCTGCCAGGACTGCTAGGGTGTCCGTGGCGGCCGCTGCGCAGCCTGAGGAGCTCTTTGCAGAGACCTCTGCGCAGGTGGCGCTGCCATCCTGACTTGGGCTGCGGGAGAGACTTTCAGGACCAATCAAAGTCAGCATGAAGCAAAGCTCGCGCTTGGTAAGGAAAGGTTTTAATACAGATTGAAGTGCAGGGCGGGGTGGGGAGCGGCAGCCTGAAAAAGCTCACCATGGCCGGGCGCGGTGGTGCACGCCTGTCATCCCAGAGGCTGGGGAAGCAGAGGCAGGAGGATCGCAAGTTTGAGACCAGAGGCAGTCTGTGTAACTTAGTGAGACCCTGTCTCAAAAAGTAAAAAAATGGCCTGGGGCGCAGCTCAGTGGTCCAGCACTTGAAAAGCATGCAGATGTGAGGCCCTGGGTTCAACCCCCAGTACCGCAAAAAAAAAAAAAAAAAAAAAGAAAAAGAAATGCACCGTAGAGCCAGGCACCAGGGTGCATGCATGGGATCTCAGTGCGCTGGTGGGAGGCTGAGGCAGGGTCATGAGTTCAAGGCCAGGGGCAGCCTGTGCGACCTAGTGAGATGCTGCCAAAATATAAAAAGTGAAAATAAGACTCAGGATACATCTCAGTTGTAGAGCACCTTCCTAGGATGCCTGAGGTCCTGGGTTCAGTCCCACAGTACTGAAAATAAGATGTCCCCCGCCACCTCTCCACACCCAGAGGTGAGTGTGGGGTTCTCAAGGGGAAGTTCTACATTGTTGTTGCTGTTGTTGTTAGGTGCTGTCGAGTCGGTATCCGACTCATAGCAACCCTACGTACAACAGGGGAAACATTATTATCAGTGCTTCTCTGCTATTCATGGGGTTTTCAGTGGCGGACTGATTTTGGGGAGTGGGTTGCTGGGTCCTTCTCCCTGAGTTGTACCTAAGTATCTTAAAAACAGCTATTTAAGCCAGAGGGCTGGGGTTTAGCTCAGTTGGTAGAGGCCGCTCTGCCCTCTCTGAGGCCCTAGCTTTGATTCCCAGCACCACAAATACGGGAGAAGGAGCTGGCAGCCTACTCCTGAAGCAATCAGCCATCGAAGACCCTATGAATAGCAGAGGAGCACTGACATAGCGCCAGGCATGGCACAGCATCGGGGAGGGTTTGATTCTGTTGTACGTAGGTGTTGTTCTGTTGTACGTAGATGACACTGGATGACACCTAACAACAACAACTAATTTAAGCCAGGCACAGTGATGCCCACCTGTCCTGCCAGCAACTCAGGAGGTAGGAGGATCGGAAGTTCAAGACCAGAAGCAGCCTGTGCAATTTAGCAACACTCTGTCTCAAAATAAAAAGTAGAAATTTGGCTGACGGTGCAGTTCAGTGGTAGAGCACTTGCAAAGTATGCACAGGGGCCTGGGTTCACCCTCCTAGTCCCCACCCCTCACACAAAACAATAGGTATATGTTATCATTTTGGTGGCTTTTGAGGTTACATAGTTCAAAGGATTTATAAGGTTACATTAAAAGGTTTTGATATATATGCTGTCATCCCAGCACTTTGGGAGGTGGAGGCAGGAGGATCACAAGTTCGAGACCAGAGGCAGTCTACATAATTTAGCGAGACCCTTTCTCAAAAAGTACAAAAAAAAAAAAAAAAGGACTGGGGGCACAGCTCAGTGGTCCAGCCCTTGCAAAGCATGCAGGCGTGAGGCTCTGGGTTCAACCCCCAGTACCGCCCAAAAAAAAAAAAAGTTTTGATATATTTATTTTTATTTAAAGTTTTTCTTTAGTAAATAGACTGTAAGGTGGTTTATGAAGTGCATTGTACAGTGTTACAGATAACTAAGTGCTGATTTAAAAAAAAATCATTAGCCTCGTACAGTGGTGCAGGTCTGTCATCCCAGTAACTCAGAAGGCAGAGGCAGGAGGATCACAAGATGGAGGCCAGAGGCAGCTGTGTTATTTAGCGATGTAAAAAGGATCTGAGGGTGCAGCTCAGTGGTAGAGCGCTTGCAAAGAATTCGTGAGGCCCTGCGTGCAGCCCCCCAGCACTGCAACAAAACAAAACAAAATAACAAAAAAGCGCACAGGTCGATAAAGCTCACAGGAGTTCTCACTATACATAGGTCACAAGATTAAGACATATGTTTTGACTGTAAACACGGTTCATCATCTTGTCCCTGAGATTTTCTCAGAAATGGGATTATAGTTCTTCGTAGGTAGTTTAGAAACTCTTGGCGAGAGACTTAGAGCAGATCCTGGAGTGACGGGCCCCCTTCCCTGCCGGTGTCCCCTTCATTTTCCCTCCTTCCATCCTGCCTCAGGCCGTTGCCCTCTAGTGTGATGAAGCCAGGACTAGGACAGTGTGTGAGAAGTTTGGCCATCCTGAATCCCCTGGGGGGCTTCCCCACTCTGTTCCTCTTTCCTGTGGTGATGGCTGAAGGGAAAAAGAAGACACAGAGCGAATATTATGTCCTCCCCAGCAGCTGCCTGCAGCCGTAGCCCTGTGGCTTCCGATCCTGTCAGATCTCAGAAGCTAAGCAGGGTCAGGCCTGGTTAATATTTGGATGGGAGACCACCTGGGAACACCAGGTGCTGTAGGCTTGGGAGAAGGACCCAGCAACCTGCTCCCAAAAATCAGTCCGCCATTGAAAACCCTATGAATAGCCAAGAAGCACTGACAATAGTATTTCTCCTGGTGTACACTGGGTCACTGTGAGTTGGATGCCGACTTGATGGAACCTAACAACAACCCCAGCAGCTACAAATGTGAGTAACCCAGCCACATGCCACTCCCCGAGGTGGTCTAGGGGGCTGTGTCCTGAGCACAGACCTGGACCTCAGGATGCAGGGGCCAGGACGGGCTCTGGAAATTCACTGGCATGGCCCTGATGAATCAATCTTTTCAGAAGAGGGCCCTGGAGCTTAAAGGAGCCATTCTTGCGACCTGCGGAGACCAACCTGCTGAGACCGCACTGGCCTCAGGGGAGGGGCCTGGCTGCCAGTTTCGCTGTGGAAGGAAGCCTGTGGATAGCAGGGGTGCTCAGGGCAGAGCCTGGGTGGGGCCGGCCGGCTGGAGGCAATTAGTCCTTCCTCCTGTAGCCTGCGTGAGTCACAGGGTGGGGCCGCTGTGCCTGAGAGCCAGAACTGCAGCTCAAATTTCCTTTCCCCAAGCCAATTCGAAGAGGTAGAGGAAGTTTGAACTTGGGGCGGGACTCCTGGGGTTCTGGGTACAGAGGTAACCGAAGCAAGCTCAGCAGATGCTGGGGTGGGGGGCGCGGAGGGAATGTCCCTCAGCAGTTACTGAACAAATGGATAAGCCAAGGCAGGAGCTGGTGGCCCTGCGCAGGAAACTCTGGGAGACCCACAGCCAAGGCCACGGAGGACGAAACCCAGGCCCACAGCTGGGGGCTCTGGACGGGGCGGTCGGTCCCAGAGGCCTCTCCTCCCCTGAGTGCAGTCAGGACACAGCAGAGAGCTCGGGCAGTCCTCAGGCTCAGAGTCCAGGGCTAGAGGGATGGGAGGGAATCGCGCCACAGTCCCGCTGGAGCCTGGGTCAGCGGGAGGGAGGAATGGCGCTTGCCCCTCAGTGGCCGCTCGTGGGGCTTCGTAGCCGATCTTCGCCTTTGTTTCCTCTTGTGCCCCCACTCCTCAAGCATTTGCAGAGGCTCAGGATAATGAGGCACGCGCTCAGCCAATCCGGGTCCTCGCTCCTCTCCCTCCCTCCCTCTCTCTCTCTCTCTCTCTCTCACACACACACACACACACACACACACACACACACACACACAAATACACACACACACACACATCATAGTCCCCTCCCTCCTACCTCCCACCTCAGTCACAACTCCCTGGCCTCACCCTTTCCAGGCCAAGTGTTATGTCTTGAATCTCAAATGTCCCCCAGAGGTCATGTGTGTGAATGCCTGGTCCTAGCTGGCGGTGCTGGGACCTCGCGGGAGGTTATGGAAGTCTGAGAGGTGGGCTCTTCTTTGTGGAAGGGGGCCATTGGGAGCAGGCCCTTCACAGTCTTCACCTGGACCCACAGTTCCCGTTGCTCTCTTCTGATCCGCCATGACATGATGTTGTCTGATACAGGCCCCACTGCATGCCACCACCACGGCCACCTCACCGCTGTTATGGATTGTTGTTGTTGTTGTTAGGTGCCGTCGAGTTGATATCCAACTCATAGCAACCCTGCATACAACAGGCAAAACACTATTGTCAGTGCTTCTCTGCTGTTTATGAGGTTTTCAATGGTGGGTTGATTTTTGGGAGTGGGTTGCCAGGTCCGTCTCCCAAGCCTACAGCACCTGGTGTTCCCAGGCAGTCTCCCATCCAAGGACTAACCAGGCCCGACCCTGCTTAGCTTCCAAGATCTGATGGGATCAGATGCCGCAGGGCTACGGCTGCAGGCCTGTTACAGATTACAGTCCTCTAACTGTGAGCCCCCCGGTAAGTCATTCTTTCCTTCTGTAAGTTTGTTTCGGTCGATTTGTCTGCCTTGGTCACAATAGAAATGACTTGCACACCAAGGTTCGCATAGAAGGGAAATAAAAATGGCACAGTTCACATAGCCATAAATGTCAGGATCGGGACCCACATCCGGGCCCCGGGCCATGACCGTGCATTCCCTCCCACCTCTGCTTGAGTCTCCTAGGTGTAGCTCCAAAGCCTTCCCACGGACCTCTGTTCTGGTTTGCGGGTCACCTGAAGGCTCAGCATGGCTGTGGGGTTCCCATGGAGCCATTTGCCCTCTGCTGAGGACTGAGGGAATAACCAGCAAAGGTGTGGAGAGTGGGTACATCCACTCAACTCTCTTGGGTCCCTTACCCCCAGGCTGACCAACCCCCTCACCCAGAGTGACCAGTGACCCAGGTTCTCAGAGCACACAGCTGAGGAGCAGCCTGCCTGTCTGGTGTGTCTGCCTCCCGCTAGCACCGAGGGAAGGTGGGGCAGTGGGGAGGGCTGGGTTCATGGCCCTGGGAAGGAAGCTGCACAGGAAGGGAGGTCCGGAGGGGCTTGCAAGGAACAAAGCCAGCCAGAGCCTGGATCTGAGGAGCGCCAAGAGGGCGGAGTCAGACAGGTGCCTCCTGGTGCATGGGGGGCGTGGGAAGGTGCTGGATGGACGCGGTGATAAGCAAGAGACAAAACCAGCAAGGCCAGCTCTCTGGGTGAACAGGCACGAACCAGGAAGACACCCGCTTTGCGGGGGTCCTGGAAGTCCGTGCTGGGCAAGGCAGCAGATCCCAGTGCCTAGCCAAAGAAACGAAAAGGGGGCAAGTGTGGCTGTGGCCACCTCCGCTGCGTGGTTTCCATTTTATGTCAGTGCAGGGGGTGGTCCCCAGGACCTCATGCATGCTGGGAAGCACTCTACCACCGGGCTGCGTTTTTTCGTATTTTATTTTTAGACAAGGTCTTGCTAAATTGTGTAGGCTGCCCCTGCCCTCAAAGTCGTGATCTTCCTGCCTCAGCTTCCTGAGCCCCTGGGATTGCAAGTGTGTACCACAGCCCCTGGCTCATGGGCGACTTGCTCTAATAATACTGCTTCCAGACCCCCAGGACCTTGCCTTTCCCTGCTTCCTCCAAAACTTCCTTTCAGTCATGTTTACATCAGAGCTTTTAAACCCAAGGTCTACCTTTCCACGCTAAGTCTGAACCCTCCATGTGGGGAGAGAGACTCTCTTCTGTCACAGGATGCAGAGGAAGGTTTATGGCAGGGGCGGGCAGGAAGCCCTCAAGGCTTGGGCTCGACTATAGGCAGCCCTTGCTCGACTAAGTGTGCAGCGGGGGAGGCCCGAGCTGGGCCTCTCCCGGGCAGGAAGCAGAGCCAGCACTGCTGCTGCTTCTCAGGCTGTGCAGGTTGAGCGTCTGTGGGGAGAGAAACGTGGCTGGTGTGGGGCTGGTGTGAAGAGGTGGCCAGCGTGCTGAGCCCGCCATCAGGACCTTCACTGGGCGGCTCAGTACCTCTGGGGTAACCATGGACATGTCCAGCTAAGAGAGCTGTCACTGATACCTGGCTCCCACCCCAGGGAGGCAATGAGTTGGCCCCGCGGGTGATAAGTACCTGCAGTAACCGAGCTCAGATCCTTCTCCCTGCTCAGGTCCAGGGGCCTGGACAGACAGAGGCCGTGTCATGCTCCCAGGATGAGAAAGGCAGACAAGACATGGTGAGTCAGAACTGAATAGTGGGCAAGGCAGAATGTGTTAACGTTTACATTCACAGGGAACACAAGGCCTCGCTGTTACCAGTCAGCCAACTGGAATCATTTTGCTCTACTTGGCTAGAAATCATGGGTAGGAAAAATTGCTGGTCTTTGGCAGCATCTGTATCCCTGAGCATTTGATGGCAGTGTGTGGTGACGGCGGGAAGAGCAGCAGCAAGTGATGCCTTCTGCTGTTACAGCTCTTATGTAGTTCAAGGAGGTTAGGATTCCTCCATCCTTTAAGTGTTACATCTCCTATCTCAGCCCAGGACATCAAGACTCCTAAACCCATAAGTGCTACAGCTCTTGTGTAGGCTAAGGATATTGAGATTCCTCAGCCCTTGACAGCAGCTGGTATTGCAGATTCTGAGTGGGCCAATGCCTCAGACCAGCTGCAGCCTAAGATCCAGGAGTTCCCGAAGGCAGATGAGGAGTTGGCAATGGGTAACAGACACAGCAGCTCTGAGGCAGTGTGAATCTGTTCCGTTTATTGTTATAGCCCAGCCTTTCATACAGAACTACAATTCACTAAATCTTATGAAAGGTCAGAAAAAAGACAAGGAAATTGGTAGCATTGATGGCTTACATCAAAGTTTGGTCAACAATCACTTGATTAAATTATCACATGAGTGTTAGGTGGTGATCAAAGTAGGAGATGAACTCAGAGACAAATTGTGTTTACTTCAAAGAGATAAACCAAGCCGACCTGAGCACCTACACCTCCTGGGTCTAAATCAGTGAACTATTCTAACTTTATGCAGGAATTAGGGGAGGTTAACTGTTACCTGTGTGTCACCCTGCTGAGTTCATTTGTTATGACAAATGGGTGCTTTATCTTATCAGAATGATTTGTTTACTGTAGGGCTGTTGGTACAAAGACTTTTTGTGTGTGTGTTGACTCAAAGAGTTTATGCTGTTGGAAGTCATTCAAGAATTTCCCATTATAAGCCTGCTAGGGAGGTTTCTCAATCTGAATCAGCACTGCTCACAGAGCCAGAAGATTATATATTTATATAAGAAAAGATGAGGTTCCAAGTCCCTTTCCATGAAGAGACCTTCTTTTTGGAGGTACTTTTCCTCTTTCGGTAGACTTTCCCTCCGATGCCTTTTTAAAGGGATTCTTCCTCATGTGGGGACTTTGTCTACCCATCATGAGTAGACCTGGACGTGGCAGGCCAAGGTATCAGGACTCCTCAGTCCTAGACAGTGGCCAGTGTTGCAGCTCCTGGAATTAAGGTGTCTGAGATTCTTGGTCCCAAAGACTCAACAGCTCTCTGGAATTCTTTCCAGTGACAAGGGCCTGCAGTTTCTCTTCTCTGGATCTTTACAGGCATCTGTCTCTTCCACTGTCCCTCTTTTTCCTCCCCTGATCATTCTCTCAAACTGTTCAGCTACCTGTTATTGCTGTGACCACTGTCACCACTGCTGCCATTTGGGAGGCAGCTGTGGCTGCCCTGCTGCTTCTGCTGCTGGTGGTCGCTGGTCGTCTTCAGCTGGCAAGCAGCCAGCCATTTCACGGCTCCTGCAGTTCAGTGTTCTGGCTACTCGGCTGTCTCCACAGCCCCTCATCACTGTCACCACTGCTGATCTACTGTCTCTGCTGCTTCTTCCTTCATTTTACCAGCTCAGCCTGCACTACTAAAAGTAGGCAAAAAGGCCACTCGAAAGAAGTCTTTTATTGGGCCTAATGTTGCAACACCAGGGGACAGCTCAGGAGGCTGTCTCTGGTCCAGCTCCCTAAGTGAGCTGAACAGCCTTCTTATATAGTCAGAGAAAGGGTGTTTGCACCAATCACAGAAAACCTCTTGTGCAAATCAAGGCTTGTGTTTGCACCAATCATGGCACAGTTCCTTTTGCATCCATCACAATTGTCCCTATGCTAGACCAACAGGGTAATGTGTCCCCTTCTGGCCTGAGTCTGTCACAGTGTCATGTAGAGATAGCAAAAAATCCAGTACAAACTGCAAATTGTTCCAAACAGCCATGGTTGGACCTGCACCTGCAGGAGCTGGAGTCAAGTTGCAGTGCAGTGGGAATTGCCATGTTGTACTTCACGGTGGCAGAGAAACTGACCAAAACAAACTTACGGGAGAATACGTTTATCAGGAGCGCACACTTAGAAGATCTCAGTCTGTAAGAGTGGCCGGGCAGGCATAGCAGTGGCGATGGAAACAGCAAACAAAAGCCATGCCACGCCCACTGTATCTTGCAACCTTCATGATATATCTTCCGCCAGATTAACTCGTCCTTTACTTTTGAATTGAGCCTTACCAAATCTTTAGGACAATGAACAAACTGCAGACAAGGCCTTTGCTAGAATCTAACATGAATTTTCTCCAGTCTAGTGCCATACACAGTCCTCATTTTCCTTGGAAACCCAGCGAGCCTGTCTTCACTGCCCGCATCGGCACCCGTGTTCCGGTCTTCCATATGCTGCCCAGAACCACCTCTGAAGTTCGTCTTACAGCGTTCACGGGCTGCTCTCACCTGCATCTCCACCCTCATCCAAACTCCTCCCACAAACACTTTCTAATGGCCTAGTTTCTAATAGCCCATGGTCAGTTTTCTGTACAGCTAAAACCCCCGTCTCCGGCACCCGTTTTCTGTATTAGGCTGCTGCTGATGTCACTGTGGCAGCGAAATCAACTGAAACGAACTTATGGGAGGAACGGTTTATTGGTGGGTCATGGTTGGAGGATCACAGTCCATATGGTGGCTGGGCCGGCATGTGGTAGCTAGGTGGCAGGAAAGGTGTGGCAGCAGCAGGTGGCAGGGCAGGCGTGGCACACCCGTGTCAGAGAACGTAACATGTTTGGAGATCAAAAGCAGAAAACAGAAATAGTGACTGCTTCCTCAAGGGTAGCTCCTGCCTCCCAGAATTCCCATGTTGTTGGTAGGTGCCGTCCAGTCAGGTGCGACTCATGGCGACCCTCCTAGGGTTTTCAATGGCTGATTGTTTGGGGATTGCTTTGGGAGTGGGTTGCCAGGTCCTTCTTCTGATTTTGCAGTGCTGTGGGTAGAACTGAGGGCCTCAGAGAGTACAGTGTGGGGCTCTGTCAACTGAGCTGAACTCCAGCCCCAGAATTCCCGTAGCCTCCATCAGTGGCAACACCATTGAGGACTGAAAATTGAAACCCATGACCTTAGGTTCAAATCATAGCATGTGGCTTCTGTAGGGCATCTGTGAAGTGTCCAAAACCACTGGTGGGTCAGCAGGCTGCTTGACTGAGAGGCCTTTGCTTAAGGCAGCCCAGATGGCAAGGGAGAGTCCAACAGCTGAGAATTAGGGAGTCAAGTGACCCCATCTCCCAACATCTGTGGTTATTTACAGGGCACTAAACATCAGATGTGGGCTGGGGGTAGAGCACTGCTCCGCACTCTCTGAGGACCTGGCTTCAATCCCCAGCACCACAAAAATGGGAGAAGGACCTGGCAGTCCACTCCTGAAACAACCTAAAACAATCAGCCATTGAAAACCCTATGAGGGTCACTATGAGTAGAACATGACTTGATGGTACCTAATAATAATAATGAAAACATCAGACGTGTCTGTCAGCTTGTCATGCTGTGGGGATTTGCGTGTTGCTGCGATGCTGAAAGCTATGCCACTGGTATTTCAGATACCAGCAGGGCCACCCATGGTGGACAGGTTTCAGTTGAGCTTCCAGACTAAGACAGACTAGGGAGAAGGACCCGGCAGCCTACTCCCAAAACAATTAGCTATTGAAAACCCTATGAATAGCAGAGAAGCACTGTCAAATACAGTGCCAGACAATGAGCCCCCCAGGCTGGAAGGCATTCAAGAAATGATGAGGAAGAGTTTCTCCTCAAAGTAGAGTTGACCTTGATGACAGGAATGGAGAAAAGCCCCTGGGACCTCCTTTTACTGATGTGGCATGACTGAAAATGAGAAGAAACACAGTGGCTACAACAGTGAGCTCAAACATTAAGATTGTGTGTGTGGCACAGTGCTGGGAAATTTTTTGTTCTGTTGTACATAGTGTTGCTGTGAATTGAATCTGACTTGACAGCATCCAGAAACAGTAACAGCTGCCCAGAACTCCAGGGAGAGGTAGTCCCTCTCAACTGTCCTATAACCACCCGAACAATACAAAAGAAGCAGAACCTGTGACAAGAAGCAGCCAGTGCTAAAGTAAGACAATCCAGCAGGAAGAGGGACTTCCACCAAATCCGCAGAGAAAAACATAAGGCGCAGATGCTGCCAAAAGCACCTCTGCTGCTGCAGGTGGCCTTTACCTGGTGCTGGTGCCGAGAACCGTGAAGGAATCTCACTGCTCCCCCAGGAAGCTTGTTGTTGTTGTTAGGTGCCGTCGAGTCGGTGTCCGACTCACAACAACTCTTTGTGTACAACAGGCAAAACACTATTGTCAGTGCTTCTCTGCTGCTCATAGGGTTTTCAACGGCGGATTGATTTTGGGGAGTGGGTTGCTGGGCCCTTCTCCCAAGCCTACAGCACCTGGTGTTCCCAGGCGGTCTCCCATCCAAGTACTAACCAGGCCCGACCCTGCTTAGCTTCCAAAATCTAGTGGGATCAGATGCCACAGGGCTACAGCTGCAGGCCCGGGAAGCTGAGCTTCCTGGAAAACCCACCAGGCTGAGCGAGCTGCAAAACGTTTCCCTCAGTAGATAACGCAGCATTTCTAGTGGGCTCTGTGTGGCCATGAGACATGTCAGCAAGAGGGCTCTGGGGTTAAAGGAGTCTGAGAATTTGCATTTTAGGCCCTGCTCCTCCACCCCAAGAAGGCCCCCATGTGGATTTATTGAAAGAAGTCTCTGCACGGGACCTGCTCAGCTGTGCCCCCCTCCCAAACTCATTTGACCATAGAACGTTTTCCCGTGGAGTACCTGCTCGCTTCCTGAGAACTGGTTTCTACAGAGCATGCTTTGGGCGCCACAGGATTGAGCCAATTGCCTGACTGCTCATTGTCACTTCGATGTAGCCAATTACTGTGGAGGGCTTCTCCCACCCAGAGATATAATTTTCATTTAGAATAACTGATATTAAGATATTCTTTTTTAAAAAAAGGAAAACAAAGCTATTCTTCTTTACTATAAGTAGTGACATAATTTCTATATCTATTGATGACAGTAAACTAGGGTTTATAATAATAAAACCATGATCTATGCATGAAAAGAAACACGTTCCTTTTATATATAACAGATCATCTAAAAATAACTTCAGTGTCGGGCTCAGCTGCGCATGCCTGTAATTCCAGAAACTTGGGAGGTGGAGGCAGGAGGACACAGGTTCCAGGCCAGAGGCAGCCCATGTGAGTTAGTAACACCCTGACTCAAAATGAAAAATAAAGAAATAGGCTGGAGGTGCAGTCCTATAGTGGAGCAATTGTAAAATATGTGCAAGGCCCTGGGTTCAGCCCTTGAGTACTACAAAATCACCCAATCAATGAATCAATGTAAAAACAACTTTAGATTATGAAGACAAGAGGATAATACACTGGGTTCCCCTGTTTTCTTTCCTTTTTTCTGTTTTTCGTTTCCCCCCATCTTTCCTTTTTGGTACACATACTATTCTGCAGCTTGCTTTGTTTTATTTACTGTACGTTGGAGATCCCTTCATACCAACAGATGGCATCTTCGCTTCTTTGTAACGGCTCATGGAATCTCAGGGAGAGATGGGTCATAACATTATTTCTCCCATCCTCTATGAATACCCATCTAGGTTGCCGCCCACTCTTGCTTTATAAACAGTGCTGCGGTCACACACAGCGTTTCTCCAGAGCGTATGTCTGGAGGGCAGACCGCTGGAGACGGTACATCGCTGATATCATCAGACAGCCTTTGTAGAGCTTGCCCAGACCCCTGCGTTCACAAGTGAGCTGTGACAGTGGCCTCCTCAGATAATCACACTTCTTTATCTTGTGGTGCTGGGGATGGAACTCCGGGCCTCACGCATGCTAAGCCATCACTTCCCCATTGAGCTACACCCTTCCCCAAAGGCATACTTTTTGAATTTTGCAACCTGAAAGGTAAAAAGTGATGTGTCAATGAAGTTACATTTTACATCTCTTTTATGATGCGTGAGGGTAAGTGCCTTGTAATATGTTGTTGTTGCTGTTGTTAGGTGCCATTGAGTCATATCTTCATAGCAACCCCTATAGGGTTTTCAATGGCTGATTGTTTCAGGATTGCCTCAGGAGTGGATTGCCAGGTCCTTCTCTCATTTTTGCAGTGCTAGGAATCGAACTCAGGACTTCAGAGACTGCAGAGCGGCGCTCCACCAACTGAGCTAAAGTTGTTGTAAGATGCCGTCAAGTTGGGTCCGACTCTTAGACTCCATGTACAAAAGAACGAAACACTTGCCACACTGTGCCCTGCTCGTCACTGTGTCATTGCTTCTCTGCTATTCGTATTACACTAAATATTACCATTAATATATTAATATTTTAAAATACTATGTAAATACAAAAAATAAGTATATGGGTAATATAAGTGGTTAGGTTTATCATATTTATGACTGTATAAATATATGTAAAAAATATATTAAGATATGTTAGTGTTCATAAATAAGTGTCACTTCATTTATAATTTATCTTTTTGTGTGTGTGTGTGGTACTGGTGGTTGAACCCAGGGCCTCGCATGTGCATTCTTTGCAAGTCTTGGGCCACTGAGCTGTACCCTCAGCCCATTTTTTTTTTTTTTTTACTTTTTGAGACAAGGTCTCACTAAGTTACACAGACTGCCTATGGTCTCCAACTTGCGATCCTTCTGCCTCTGCCTCCCAAGCCGCTGGGATGACAGGCGTGCGCCACTGCACCCGGCGGTTTAATTTATCTTTTTTTGGACAGTATCTCACTATGTAGCCCAGACTGGCCTCCAACTTGTGATCCACCTGCTTCAAATTCCCAAGTGCTGGGATTGCAGGTGTGTGCCACCACACCCAGCTTAGAATTTATCCTTGTCACAAGATGAGCTATAACTTGCTGGGTGCTGTGGCCCACAGCTGTAATCCCAGCAACCCGGGAGGTGGAAGCAGGAGGATTGTGAGTTCCAGGCCAGAGGCAGCCTGCGTAACTTAGCAAGACCTTGACCCAAAATGAAAAGTAACAAGTGGGCTGAGGGTGCAGCTCAGTGGTAGAGCACTTGCAAAGTATGTTTGAGGCCCTGGGTTCAATGCCCAAGCACCACAAAACAAAACACCACCACCACCAACAACAACACCACCACCAACAACAGCAACAACAACAAAAACCCAAGATAAGCTGTAATTTGATTTTGTTTCCTAATGGCTACTCAGTTCTGATTACATTTATGAATAATTTGTCTTTATTAAATCTGTTGTTTAGAGCTGTTCCTGGACTTTCTATTCTGTGCCATATATATCTTATCTGTTTATTTGTGCACAAGTTCTGCACTATTCTCATTATTGTATCCTTATATGTGTTTTGGGCTGGGATTTAGCTCAGTGGGTAGAGCGTTGCGCTGCAGTCTCTGAGGCCCCGAGTTCAATTCCCAGCACCGCAAAAATGGGAGAAGGACCTGGCAATCCACTCCCAAGACAATCCCGAAGCACTCAGCCATTGAAAACCCTATGAGGGTCGCTATGAGTCGGATACCGACTCGACGGCACCTAACAACAACATATGTGTTTTAGTATTTGATAGAACTTGACTCCCTTCCCATTTAGATATTTTTCAGGCTATGCTTTGTGTTTAACTTTTCTTTTTTCTTTTCTCTTTTCTTTTCTTTTCTTTTCTTTTCCTTTCTTTTCTTTTCTTTTTCGTACTAGGGGGTTGAACCCAGGGCTTTGTGCATACTTTGCAAGTGTTCTACCACTGAGCTGCATCCCCAGCCCATTTTTAAATTTTTTATCTTGAGTCAGGGTCTTGCTAAGTTACACAGGCTGCTCTGGCTTCAAACCCGCGATCCTCCTGCCCCCCACCTCCTGAGTTTCTGGAATTACAGGCGTGCACCACTATGCTTGGCTCATGTTTAATTTTTCTTATAGACTTGTGAACCAGTGAAGGTCCAATTTTTTAAAAAACTTATTGCTACTTTTGTTGGGATCACATTGTTTGTAGACTAAGAGGAGAAGGCATTTTTATGATAATGAGTCTTGGCAGCCAGGAACACAGGCTGCTTTTTAAAACAGGGTGGATGATTGTCCAGGCCCTCCAGGCAGGCTCCACACACCCTGGGTGGTGTTAATCCAGGACAGCGGCTTGCCCCAAACAGGATCTGTGGAGAGCAGACTCTCTGGAGTTCTCCAGTCACGGCCCCTGTCCAGGAGCAAGTGCCGCACATTTGTGCAGAAGAAAAGCACTCTGTCATCTTAGAGAAGGGAGGTTTTGACTTTGGCGGGGAGAGGCTAGGGCTGGAACCTCAGCAGCGAAGGGTGGGACTGAGGGGGCTACAGCAGGCGAGGTTGTCACAGGTGTTGTGGATGTGGCTGTCCTGGTGGAGGGAGCCGAGTGCAGATGCCGAGGCAAGATCAGGTCGCCACTCAAGGGCAAAAGTCCTAAGGCAACGTCTTTGAATCAGAAACTGACACCAGCGTGTTCACAAAGCAGAGCTTTAACGTTCAGACGGGGGGGGCGGTGCTGTCCCTATGCCGCTTAACCCCCTTCACCCCTTGACTCTGAAATAGAATGGTGGGAGTCCTGCCCCTGACCTGTCCCGTGGAAAGGAAATGAGAGGACACATGAGGACGTGGTACGTTGTTAAACCCTCCACCCAGGGCCTGGCGCGTGGCAAGCCGTTGAGAGTGTAAACGTTGTAACCACTGTGGCCATCTTGTGACCGACAAAGTTCACATGAGCAGATGTTAAGATATCAAAGACATTGGCTAAAGAGGGGAGCATCTGGGCTCCATTCAAAATATTTTGGTGATTGGGGTGAGGGAGGAAGTGAAGGAATCAGGTATGAAATAGGATTTCAGTGCTTCTACCTTGGGAGAAACCAGGGCGGCCTTGCAGCCATTAAGCCTCCTGCACTCAACTCCAGAATTTCAGAAATCGATGAAAACATTGTTGACTTTTGACTGTAAAATATAAATAACTTGTGTCCTGCCTTGGCTGTGGTCTTAGTGTCATTGTCTTGGCTGTGCAATGACAAAAGTTCATGTTGTCTTGGTAAATCACACTGCATTGAATTGTTGCTATTGTTGTTAGGTGCCGTCGAGTTGGTATCCGACTCATATCGACCCTCTGTACAACAGGGGAAACACTATTGTCAGTGCTTCTCTGCTGTTCATAGGGTTTTCAATGGCAGATTGATTTTTGGGAGGGGGTTGCCAGGTCCTTTTCCCAAGCCTACAGCTTCTGGTGTTCCCAGGCGGTCTCCCATCCAGGTACTAACCAGGCCCCACCCTGCTTAGCTTCCGAGATCTGACGGGATCGGATGCCACAGGGCTATGGCTGCATGCTGAATTGTTGTTAGGTGCCGTCAAGTTGGTGTCCAACTCATGAGGACCCTGTATACAACAGGCAAAACAGTATTATCAGTGCTTCTCTGCTATTCATAGGGTTTTCAATGGTGGATTGATATTTGGGAGTGGGTTGCCAAGTCCTTCTTCCAAGCCTCCAGCACCTATGTTCCCAGGCAGTCTCCCATCCAAGGACAAACCAGGCCCGACCCTGTTTAGCTTCTGAGATCTGACAGGATCAGACACCACAGTGCTATGGCTGCAGTTGCACTGAATAGATAATGGGTTTTAATATTTCATGAACCAATTAGTATTAGGCTATTAAAACACAGGACTTAAGGGAGCTGCCAGTCTATTCTTCCTTAGTTTTAAATTACATGTGGTTGTTCCTACTGGCTCTCTCCTTAGTTAAAGGAATCAGGTACTCTTTACCAAAAGAAAACCCTTTGAAGTTACTGTTCTTAAACAACACCCAAGATTTGGATTCAGAGGATTTGCATGCGGGACTCCCCACTTAGATACTCTGTAGACTTCCTGAGCTTCAGTTTCTTCACCCCTAATGGTGATAATAATAGTAATAATGAGAATCATCTCACAAGATTCCTGCGAAGGTCAAAAAAAGTGTGTAAAAAGTTCCTTCATCTTACACAAAAGTTAGCTACTTGTTAGTTTTTAAATTGCCGCTGGTGGAAAAACACAGGCTAGAAGTGGAGGGGTCGGGGCATCGCCCCTTCCAGGACATGACTTCAAGAACGTCGCTTGGTCCAGAGCCAGTTTCCTCACTGAGGAGAATAAGCCCTTTCCAGCCTTTGCCTGCCGCCGTCTGGCTGCTGGCGACGCACACGGCTTTAACGAGGAGAAGGAACAGCGTCGCCCTCCGTGGGCTGCGAGGAAGCACATGGCTGGAAATGGAAAGCGCAGGTGAATCGCAGCCTGACGTCGCCCACCCAGTGTCAGGAGCGAACGTCCTTTGGCTACTTGTGACTGACTAGAAAAGATGTCACCCCTCACCGCAGATTTGTCCTCGCATATCCAGGCCTCAAAGAGCTGTATGCTGTCTGTGTGCGCATCAACAGGATGATCCAGCCCGGGGACTGCCCAGATGCTAAGCAGCCAACCAGAATTCGGAGAATTCCGTAAACTCCGCCAGCCTTTCTAATAGCCTGTCAATTGCAAAAGTAAATTGGACAATGGATTAAGCCCACCGAGGCCATTTCCTGTTACTGCCGTGGGAGATTTTGCCACAGTCCAGCTGCTGCAGGATCCAGGGGTCCTGAAGGCAGGCAGAGAGTTGGCGATGGGAGACAGAAACACAGCAACTCAGAGGCAGTGTGATTCTGTTCCATTTATTGAATAACAGTCAAGAGTTTTTATACTTTCTTTTTTAGCTAACAATTATGTTTTTCGGTTACAAGAGTAGAATGTGCTAAGAGTCATACAAATGAATGATTATGATAAAACAGCAGTTTCCTTAGAAAGGTCAGCATGAACTTTTGATTGTCCTGGGTTAATCACCCAGGTGTTTTATTTTAAGCAAGAGCTAGACAATCTACTTTAAGATTTTAAAACCTAAGAGCTATAATTTTAAGTGGGCAACATTTTTTATAATATATATTGATACCCTGTAGAATGGATTTCTTTTCCTCCTTATTCACCATCCTGATACCATCTTCATTATATGCCCCAGTGTATGGCAGGGGAGGATCAGGTACTCTCTGCATACCTTGGCCCTGAGGTGGATGCCATAATCTTTCTCTAATCAGATAAACAACGTAAGGAGGCCCTTGTACCGTGGGAACAGGCCTATGTATTCTTTTGATTGTTCTATACTTTCCTTGTAAACCTTAGCTACCATGTTGTTGTTGTTGTTAGGTGCCGTCAAGTCGGTATCCGACTCATAGCGACCCTCATAGGGTTTTCAATGGCTGACTGTTTCGGGATTGCCTTGGGAGTGGATTGCCAGGTCCTTCTCCCATTTTTGTGGTGCTGGGAATTGAACTC
Source organism: Pedetes capensis (assembly GCA_007922755.1). NCBI lineage: Eukaryota > Metazoa > Chordata > Mammalia > Rodentia > Pedetidae > Pedetes > Pedetes capensis. The sequence continues at coordinate 59,932 of VMDO01003515.1, forward strand.
GGGACCTCAGAGACTGCAGCGCAGCACTCTACCCACTGAGCTAAATCCCAGCCCCTTAGCTACCATAGGTGGGGGCAATTCAGTTATTAGCCCAAGTAGGGGCTAATTACTCACTTTGTTGCAGCTGAAGCATAAATTGCTAAAGACTTGAGTTCCCGGGTGGAAATTGCTAACCAGCTTTAACTAGAATATTGTCCACACAACCCTTACAACTGGTGGTCGTTACCTCTGATTCATTTATAAGTTCCCCACGTCTTGTCATTCTTTCAACTTCTGTTTCATTAGAACTTAATACAAGATTAGTCATGAGCATTAATCCTAAACATGAAGTAATTATGTACATAATAATAAGCAGTAATCCTATTCCCAGAAGGCAAAAAGCATATATTCCTTTTCCCCATCCCCGTCCATTTCTTGGAAGATGAGTTCCTTGAACCCCTTTTCCCCATATCCGGACCATGTCAGACAACATGGTTAGAAATGGCCGTGGCAAGATTTTATGCCAGTGTCCACTCCTTAGACTGGAGTGGCCGACCTCCTCCTCCCAGCCCTCCTCCACTGTTGGCATTTTGTGGTGAACGCGATCCTGCCCTGCCAAGTATCCTGTGCTTTGCTGGACTGGCTGCTTCTAATCGCAGAAAGTGATGTTGGGGCTTGGGGCGCTTTACACACGCGCTATAGTTGAGCCTCACGCCACAGAGGAGGGTCCCGAGGCTCGGAGACCAGCTGCTGTGTCACCGTCTGCTCCCTACGGTGCCACATCCTAGCAGGGACCTCCACCCCTGTTTTTGGGAACCCTGGAAGGCAGCCCCGCCTTGTGCACACTGATCCACGGTGTTCCACCTGCACTGCTCGTGGGCGTCACCGCCCTGGTCTCTGAACCCCTCTTCCAGGAGGTGTGCCACGTTCGATCCTTTGCATCTGTCACTCACTCATGTTTTTGCTAACTGACAGGTTATTAGAAATGTTCTGCCTCCCACTCCAGCTCCCCTGCACAGAAGCCCCTGTCCCCGGTTGGATGCATTCAGTCTGCAGCTGATTATGGCTCCCTGATGTCAGGTGCAGAGCTGGGCTCCGAGGACTATTCAGCCTCCACAACGTTCTGGATCTTTCGGGGAATGAGTTTCTCACCTCTACCTAGCCAGATGGGCTGGGGTTTAACTCAGGCTGGGGTTCAGCTCAGTTGATGGCATGCTGCTGTGCACTCTCTGAGGCCATGGGGTTTATCCCCAGCACTGCAAAAATGGGAGAAGGACCTGGCAGCCCACTCCCGAAACAAACCTGAAACAATCAGCCATTGAAAACCCCATAAATAGCAGAGAAACACTGACATAGTGCTGGGCATGGCACAGTGTCCAGGAGTATTTCGTTCTATTGTACATAGGGTTACTATGAGTCAGACCCAACTCGATGGCACCTAACAACAACATCCCAACCAAACATTTCACCCTCTGCATTTCCCACAAAATCTCTCCCAGCCCCTCCAAGCTAACCTTCAGGTGAGGAGTCTGAAATTCAGCTGCTCTGTCTGTTCACCACGAGCCCTCAGTGGTGGGGACGAGACGTCACACCCTCCGGCACTGAAACCTGAGCGGAGCTCTGTGCACTGTGTTCGCAGGTGACTGCTGGCTCCTAGCAGCCATTGCTTCCCTTACCTTGAATGAAGAAATCCTGGCACGAGTCGTCCCCCTAGACCAGAGCTTCCAGGAAGACTACGCCGGGATCTTCCGCTTCCAGGTAACTTCACGGCCGGCTCAGTGGGTGCCAGGGGCTCAGGGTCCCCAGTCCATGGGTCTGCAGGCTGCTGAGCCCAGAGCTGTCCTGCTGAGGACACAGAGCTGAAGGCTCTCAGGCTGCCCATGATGTGGGACCCTTTAGGGCCACGCAAGGAGGGTGTTCAGAAAGTAATTTGCAAGTTTAAATAAACAAGTTCATTATTTGAGGCTTGGAATAAGATGTTAGAATTTTCCTCCTTTCATGCTGGAAAATTTGGCCTGGGGTTTGGCTCAGCTGGTAGAGGGCTGCTGTGCACGCTCTGAGGCCCTGGGTTCGATCCTCAGCACTGCAAAACTGGGAGAAGGACTTGGCATCCTACTCCCGAAACAATCCCTAAACAGTCAGCCATTGACAACCCTATGAGTAGCAGAGAGGCACTGACACATTGCAGGGTGTGGCACAGTGTCAGGAGTGGTTCGTTCTGTTGTACATAGGGTCGCTATGAATTGGACCTGATTCGATGGTACCTAGTGAGGAGAATAATGTGCTAGAAAATGAGGAGGAATATTTTTGAACCAGGAGGGTGGGCTTTGGAGGCACAGACAAGCCCCTGGGGCCAGCTCTGGGAGACGGAAGGGGCACCTCCACCGGGGCTGGGCTCAGGGGACCTACAGCACGGGGCTGGGGTGGAGGGGGCCGAGGCTCGGAGCCCCAGGGTGGCCGCCAGCTCCCCTCCAGCCCTCACCCCGCCTCTGTCCCGCAGTTCTGGCAGTATGGCGAGTGGGTGGAGGTGGTGGTGGACGACAGGCTGCCCACCAAGGACGGGGAGCTGCTCTTCGTGCACTCGGCCGAGGGCACTGAGTTCTGGAGCGCGCTGCTGGAGAAGGCCTATGCCAAGTAAGTGCCCATCACCCCAGCGCCTGGCCCCTGGCTGGGCTCCAACAGCGGCAGCTTTTCAAGGATAGTTTGAGTAGAGGCCTTTTCTGTACGAGGACTGCTTTGGCCTCCATCAGGCACTGTGTGCGAGGTCTAATGCAGGCCGATGCCTGGCCCCGTGGTGCATTGTTAAATGACAGCCATTACCATTTTAACCAGATGTGCAGGAAAAAGTTACGGTGCTGCCTGTCAGCAGGACCTCTGCTTCCCCGCAGGCCCGTGCCATTTTTATCAATTCACAATACAGGTTTTACCAATGGGCAACACCACCCATTGCTGAGGCAGGGAAATCGCGGACATTTGCCCAGAATACAGGGCGTGGCTTGTGACAAGCTGCTTCCCGCCCCGCTTGCCCAGAGACGAGTTTGTCCTGGGCCCAGCACGTCAGTCCTGTGCAGCAGGACCTCTTTACTAGGACCCTTCACTAGGGTGACCCTGCTCTAAGGCAGGATGTGGGTTTCTGCTCCTTCCGGCCCCGTGCCAGGAAGGCAGGCGCGGAGTTCACCTGCCCCGCTGGGGGAAGCTTAGACCCACAGCTCAAGTCTCAGAGGTCAGGGTCCCCCAGCGCCCGGCCCTGGTAGGCAGGAGCCATGAGCCTGTGTCCGGGAAGCTGCTGTGGTCACTGAATCGCTGTCTTTCCTTAATCTCTTAATGCCAAGCAACCAATTAGCAGACCGCTCCTTTCCTGTCGGGGTCCAGACAGAACCAATACCAGAGGCTCAATGCCATAGTCACTGAGGTCCTTCAGGGAGGGTCATGGGACTTCCAGACAAGTCACAGGGCACAGGGAGGTGGTGACCACAGAGGTAGGACCTTGCCTCCCTGGGCATCCTGAGTTGGGGACAAAGCCAGGGAAACGAGGGCAGAGGGTACCATGAGCGTCAGCTAAATGGGCGGAGTGGCTGTGGGGCGGTCGTGAAGGGCTGATGGCTTCTGCGACGTCCATGGTGTTGATGGTCATGGCCGTGTCCGCTCCCCCTGCAGGATCAATGGGTGCTACGAAGCCCTCTCGGGGGGCGCCACCACCGAGGGCTTCGAGGACTTCACGGGCGGCATCGCTGAGTGGTACGAGCTGAAGAAGCCGCCGCCCAACCTGTTCCGGATCATCCAGAAGGCACTGCAGAAAGGCTCTCTCCTGGGCTGCTCCATCGACGTGAGTCCGGCTGCCTGCTGTGGTCCACACGGTGCCCAGAGAAACCCACCGCCCTGGGACCCACATTATAGCAGCCTGTGCCCCCCACTCTGCTTATCACCCGGGAGCCAGGCTAGCTGGGGTGCAGCTGAGGGGGTGAGGGTGGTGATGCCTCTAGCCTTCCCTTCAAGTCATTTCCCACTCTAGCCCTGCTCTGAACGACCCTGGCCTTAGACCACAGGTCCCTAGAAAGCCCCGTCCCCTGCAGGTCCTGACACCTCCTCTCCCACCTGCAGGGAGGCACCTGGGGCCCCGCAACCTTCCCCTCCCTGTGCTGCAGTTGGCGGCTCTGGGAGGACGACAGAAGGCACCCGCAGGAGCCCTGTCTTCATGACAGCTTTGCCGCAGACCTCAGCATGCCTGGGAGGTGGGCCGTGGCCTGTCCCCAGGAGCCACCAGGCAGAGGAGGTGGCCAGCACATGGGAGAGAAATGGCTGTGGGCAGTTCTGCCATATCAGAGGCCAAGCTTGAACTCAGGCCGGAAACAAAGGCCAGTTTGTATAACCTGGAGGGCTTGGCGGGGTCAGTGTGTGGGCCAGCCATGCTGCCCGTGGCCCCCTGCCCAGGGCATGCCTCTCCGAGTGCTCCCTGCAGAGGATTGCAGGGGTCCTTGTTCCCAGTGGCTCCTCGGGGTGGGGCAGGTGGGAGGCACAGCCCAGGGCCTCCTGCTGACCGCCCCCTACTGCCTTGCTCGCAGATCACCAGCGCGGCGGACTCCGAGGCCATCACGTACCAGAAGCTGGTGAAGGGCCACGCGTACTCGGTCACCGGGGCCGAGGAGGTAACCGCTGGCGGGGAGGGCAGGTGCAGCTCCCTGACGTAGTGGCCGCCTGGCCCTGTGTCCCCAAAGCCACACATTCCACGCCCCAGCTCGGCCGCCCGCGCTACACTGCCCCCTGCTGGCCGCAGCGGTCTTCACTGCCGTAGTTAGGTTTGCCCACTGGACCAGCTTAAAAGCAAAAAACCCTCAGTACTTTGCATCTGTATAGTGTTTCATGGTCTTTTAAATTTTTTTCCCAGTAGTTTTATTTTATTAGTAATTTTTAGTGTGCAACTTAATGGATCATGGTCTTTATTTTTATTTCATTTTATTTACTTTCTTTCTTTTGAGATCATGTCTCACTATGCAGCCCAACCTGTGAAGTCCTGGAACTGGCTATGTAGCCCAGGCTGGCCACGAACTCCTGAGCCTCCTACCTATGCCTCCGGAGTGCTGAGATTACAGTGGCAACATGCCCAGCACTATTTTATGGTCTTTATTTATATATTTTGTTTTGGTTTTATTTTTATTTTTATTTTTTGCAGTAGTGGGGGCTGAACCCAGGGCCTCACACATAGTTCACAGGCACTCAGCCACTGAGCTGCACCCCCAACCCCTTTTTTATTTTTTAAATTGAAACAGGGTCTCACTAAGTTACACAGGCTCCTTCTGGCCTCGAACCTACGATCCTCCTCCCTCTGCCTCCTGAGTCTCTGTGATCACAAGCATGGCCACTATGCCTGGCTGTTTTGTGGTCTCTGAAATGCCTTTGAATTCGATCTCCCAACAGAATTTGTGTCCATGGTCAAGACTGAGTCTGCTGCTTAGCAGCTGTGTGGCCTGGGAAAATTACTTAAACTTTGGATTTCTTCATTTCCTCCTCCTGAAAATGGAAATAACAACAACATATCCATTGTCAGGTGGTTGCGGTGTTATCTATAAAGTGCTCAGATGGTGCCTGACATTGTATTTGCTGCTGTCATGGCAGTTCCTACAATTGTTACTATAAATATTACCAAGCAGCTCAAGCTCATTGTTAATTGCCAAACCTTGACCTGACCACAGGACTTCTGATAAGTCTTTTTTGTTGTGAAATGCGTTGGAGTCTTGCCTAACTCATAGCGACCCTCACAGGGTTTTCAGTGGTTGATCATTTCAGGATTGTTTTGGGAGTGGACTGCCATATCCTTCTCCCATTTTTTCGGTGCTGGGGATCAAACCCAGGTCCTCACAGAGTATGGAGCAGCGCCCTACCAATTGAGCTAACCCCCTGCCCTCAGATAAATCTAGTATTCTTTTAACTTTGATTTCCCCTTTTTGTTTTTTTCTTTTTTCAGCAATATGGATCAGACCCAGGGCTTGCACCTGCTAAGCCCATGGTCTACCATTGAGCTGTACCCCCAGACCCCCTAACTCTGATTTAAATCACTCTAACAATTTTTTTCATGTTGAAAAACTTCAAGTCTCCAGAAAAGCTGAAAGAATGCCATAATAAAAATCCAAACACGACTCCCTTGCATTCAACAAACGTTAATAACGTTTTTGCCCCATCTGCTTTTATCTGTGTGTTGTGGGCTTGGTTTTCTGAGCCATTTGCAAGTTGCAGAGGTTGCGACACTTCACTTCAAAAACCTTAGCATTTAATGTCCTGTCGATAAGGCCATCCTCTTACACCAGACTACTACTGTCATGCCCAAGAAAATACATTAATTCACTAGCATCATCTAATATACAGTCCATAGTTACATCTTCCCAGTTGCCCAAAATGTCCTTCCTAGAGCCTCAGTCCCACCCAATCCCGCATCCACGACCCCGCCAAGATTCACAGGCTAGCCACATGTGGTGGCATCTGTAGTCCCAGCTACCTGAGAGGCTAAAGTAAGAGGATCATTTGAGGCTGGGTGTTCAGAACCAGCCTGGGCAACACAGGTTGCTCATCACAAAACCAAATATTCACATTCTGCATCTGCTTTGTGTGTGTGCGTGTGTGTGCGCGTGCGTGTGTGTGTTTTGTGGTACTTGGGTGATGAACCCAGCGTCTCACACATGCCTTGCAAGTGCTCTACTATGGAGCTGCACCCCCAGCCTATTTTTAATTTTTTATCTTGAGACAGGGTCTTGCTAAATTACACAGGCTGCCTCTGGCCTCCAACCTGAGATTCTCCTGCCTCAGCCTCCTGAGTGGCTGGGATCACATCACAGCAACAGTTTTTTTTTTCCTTTGCATGCCTACGGATTGAACCCAGGGCCTCGTGCTTGCATGCTCTGCAAGTGCTGGACCATTGAGCTACACCCTCAGCCCATTTTATTACTTTTTGAGACAGGTCTCGCTAAATTACACAGACTGCCTCTGGTCTCGAACTTGTGATCCACCTGCCTCTGCCTCCCGAGCCACTGGGATTATAGGCGTGCACCACCACACCCGGTTTAACAATAGGTTTTTAATCCATGTTCTTTCAGCGAGTGGTAAGGCTCCTCTGAGCACCTGTGGCAAAAGCACATCCTATTCCAGCGACTTCAGCTGAGTGTAGAGGACCCCTGCCAAGCACAGACCCCGGAACAGGCAGCTTTGTGCCTCAGGCCTAGGACAAAAATTACAGAGCCCCAGTTCTCCAAGAGCCCATCCTGGGAGCGTTAATTCCCACTTTCCATCGGGGTCACCTGTCCAAATCCTCCCCACCCACAGCCCTAGCCCCTTGGCTCTGGCTGAAGGGGACTTGAAGTTCTTCAACATGAAAAAAATGGTCAGAATGATTAAATCAGAGTTAGGGGCCTGGAGTACAGCTCAGTGGTAGGCCATGGACTTAGCAGGTGCGAGCCCTGGGTCTGATCCCTACTGCTGAAAAAAGAAAAAAACAAAAAAGGGAAATCAAAGCTAAAAGAATACTAGATGCATCGAAGGGGGCGGGGGTTAGCTCAGCTGGTAGGGCGCCCTCCACACTCTCTGTGGCTCTGAGCCCCTCTAGGCCTGGCTGGCCCCAGCCTCTCCCTCCTCTCTTCCCTGGGCCCCTGCAGGTAGACAGTGGAGGAAGCCTGCAGAAACTAATCCGCATCCGGAATCCCTGGGGCGAAGTGGAGTGGACCGGAAAGTGGAATGACAAGTGAGGAGGGGGTGGGGCGGGGCCGCGGGGGCGGGGCCACCAGGAGGCGCTGGTGAGGCGGAGAAGAGAAGCGCGCAGGCTCCTTGGAGGGGCCTCTCCCCAGCACCCCTTCCAGCGCGGTGGGACCTCTCCTCCTTCACGCTCTGTCACTTCCCCAAATCAGGCGACCCTGCCTTTAGGCCTTTAGGAAAAAAACGCAGCCTTTGTCCCACTAGCGCTTGGGGTCCAAGGCCTGAACTTTGTGCCAAGAGCCGATATGGCCTCTGGGCCCCAGGGCTTTGGGCCAGGCCTCTTAGCCTTCACTATTTGGGGTAAATGCTTGGTGGAGCCTCTGCCCTGGGTCCCCTGTGCTGCCCGCCCTGGCACCTCCAGCTCATCCCTGGTCTCCTGGCCTGTCCTAGGCAGCCTTGGCCCCGGCAGAGGGGTACCTGCCAAGGCCACCCTTCAGGGCTCTTTGACCTCTCTTTCACCTCTCACTAACGGGCTGTTCATTGTCTGCACCGTTTCTTGCTGCCACCTTCAGAACGCGTCCTCCCCACTCAGTCTCGTTTGCACCTGTGCGGTGCTCTGCGCTCTTTAAAGAGCTCTGCGAATATTTCAGTGGGGCTGCGGTCTCAGACCCCAGGGGTGGGAGTGGGAGTCCCCACTCCTCAACTCGGAGTTGTCGCCGGAAGAAGTCACCGTGGAACACTCATTCCTAAGGCCTGTCCTGTTGCTTTGCTTTCCAGCTGCCCGAACTGGAACACCGTTGACCCAGAGGTGCGGGAAAGGCTGATGGAAAGACACGAAGATGGGGAATTCTGGTAAGATGCGTCAGGCCCGGGAAAAAAGCGCCGGCCCGTACTCTGCACTGGCCGCCTGCCCAGTGGCAGCCAGAAGTGAGTGTGTCCTGTCGATGGCACATGTATATGACCCTGGCTTTGTTGTTTTAAATTCACTATAAGATCCTATTGGGCTGGGATTTAGCTCAGTGGGTAGAGTGCTGCACTGCAGTCTCTGAGGCCCCGAGTTCAATTCCCAGCACCGCAAAAATGGGAGAAGGGCCTGGCAATCCACTCCCAAGGCAATCCCAAAACAGTCAGCCATTGAAAACCCTATGAGGGTCGCTATGAGTCGGATACCGACTTGACGGCACCGAACAACAACAACAATAAGATCCTATTGGGCTGGGATTCAGCTCAGTTGGTACAGCGCTGCTCTGCAGTCTCTGAGGTCCTGGGTTCGATTCCCAGCACCGAAAAAATGGGAGAAGGACCTGGCAATCCACTCCCGAGGCAATCCCAAAACAGTCAGCCACTGAAAACCCTATGAGGGTTGCTAGGAGTCGGATGGTGACTTGACAGCACCTAACTACAACTAACATAAGATCCTGTTGGGAGACGGACCTGGCAACCCACTCCCAAAAATCCATCAGCCATTGAAAACCCTATGAACAGCAGAGAAGCACTGACAATAGTGTTTCGACTATTGTATGTAGGGTCGCTATGAGTTAGACACCTGACTTGACAGCACCTGACAACAACAACAACAATAAGACCCTAAACATGGCCAGGTGCACACCTGTCATCCGAGCAACTCGGGGAGGCAGAGGCAGGAGGATGGCAGGGTGGAGGCCACAGGCAGCCTATGCAACTTAGTGAGACCCTGTCTCAGGATAAAAAGTAAAAAATGGGCTGAGGGTTGCAGCTCAGTGGTAGAGCACCTGCAGAGCCTGTGTGAGGCCCTGGTTCAACCCCCCACCGGTACCACAAAACAAAGATCCTAGACAACAACCAAACATTGCTAAACCTCCTCAGTTTTCCCATCGCAGCAGAGGAGGCTGCGGGGAATTCCCGAGAGATGGTCAGACCCCAAGAAAAAGGAAAGGGGATGATGGGACCTTTCTCCCCACCAGTTCCCAGACAGTCATTACAGCCCCTTAAAATCCCATCCCTTGGTGAGCAGTGGGGGCCCACAGTCGCCCGCGCCATCTGAGGGCCTCCTGCCTCTCCAGTGAGCGCTGAGCTTCAGAGAGGGTTTCACAATGTGCTGAAAGCCACCAGCTAGAAAGAGGGATTGCGGGGCCTGGGAGCTGGGCCTCCTGAGTCCGGACCCGGTGCGGTGTTGGGCCCGGTGCTGCTCTGCCCGGCCTTGACCTGCTTGTCTTGGTGGAAGGCCGAGGCTGACCACCGTGTCCTCCCGTAATCTGGGGTGCCCCGTCATTGCTTTCACCAGGATGTCCTTCGGCGACTTCCTGCGGCACTACTCCCGCCTGGAGATCTGCAACCTGACCCCCGACACCCTCACCAGCGACTCCTACAAGAGGTGGAAACTCACCAAGATGGACGGGAACTGGAGACGGGGCTCCACCGCAGGGGGCTGCAGGAACTACCCGAGTAAGGGCTGCGCCGTGCACGTGCACCGCCACTATCACCACGGAGGGATGGGTGGCTCCCAGCCCTGTCTCAAGATAGAAGAGTGGGAAGTGGGCTGGGGGTGCAGCCCAGGGGTAGAGCACTGGCGAAGTATTCATGAGGCAGAGTTCAACCCCCACTGCCAACAGAAAGAAAGAAGAAAGACAAAGAAAGGAAGGAAGGAAGGAAGGAAGGAAGGAAGGGGAAGGAAGGAAAGAAGGAGAAAAAGAAAAAGGAAAAGGAAAAGAAGTGCGGTCCAGCCTGGCAGTGTGAGGGAGTGGCTCCTTGTCCAGACCTCGCCCCCTCCCGGCCTTGGTGCCTGCCCTGCCCTTCTCTGTCCTCGGCCCCCTGCCTCCTGCATTCCTTCACCTCCCTAAAAGCCTTGCTGTTTCTGTGATGTCCCCCATCCCGACTCCCTGTCACCTCTGCCCTTTGGCTCGTGGAGGCGGTCCTCAGGCCCACTTCACCCCCAGTGACTAAGGGCGCCTCGCCCTCCCTGCCCACCTGGCTCTCAAGCACCGGGCCCTCCTGGCCGCCTGCAACCTTGGTGCCCAGCTCACTCGCTGCGCATTGACAGGGCCTGACTCAGACTGGGCCTCTGCTGAGGCCTTGACTCTCCTGCCTTGAAAGCTCCACCCAGCCACTCCCTTCTTCCCTTTGAAATCGTCTGATCCTGATGCCACCTGCCAATTGTGGTCATATACTGGGCACCAGGGATGGTCCTGAAGTGCTTTGTGAGTCTTATTCCACTTGATCTACCTGTCAAGCTTCTTTGCCTGCAGCCATAGCCCTGTGGCATCCGATCCCGTCAGATCTCGGAATCTAAGCAGGATCAGGCCTGGTTGGTCCTTGGATGGGAGACCGCCTGGGAACACCAGGTGCTGTAGGCTTGGGAAGCGGACCCAGCAGCCCACTCCCAAAAATCAGTCCACCATTGAAAACCCTGTGAACAGCAGAAGAGAAACATTGACAATAGTGTTTCCCCTGTTGTATGCAGGGTCGCTATGAGTCGGATACCGACTCGATGGCACCTAACAACAGCAACAAGCTTCTTTATTCTCATCTCCATCTTTCAGATGGGGGCGCTGAGGCTTAGAGAGGTCAGGTGACTTTCCCAGGGCCACACAGCTTGCTGAGATTGGAGCCTAGGCAGTCTGACTACAGAGTCACACCTTGATTGCCTGTTCGAAGTGGGGAAATGGAAGCTGTTAGTGGCGTGCTGGGCCCACAGAGCAAGTCACCAGACCGAGGCTGGCCTAGTGGCACCTCCAGCTCAAATGTGCAGTCACCAAGTAACAGTCCCACAGTGGCCCTGCCTCCTACCCACTAGATCAGGGGTCAGCAAACCATCCCTCAAGGGCCAGATGGTAACTACCTGCTGCCTCGGGGGCCGTCCAGCCTCCGTGGCACCTGTTCAGCTCCACTGGAGAAGCCCAGAAGTGGCCACGGTCAGTGAGTGCACTTGGCTGTGTTCCAGGAAAACTGGATTTACAGAAGCAGGGGCCACCCATGGTGCTGCCCACTTCTGCTGAAGAGGACGCCTCTAATTCCATCCTTGGAGGTGGCCCCACATGGTCTGGGAAGACAGGCAACACCGCTGTCCTCAAGCCGGAGTGACTCACGGAGCCTTCCTGAAATGGATTTGGGAGTTAGAGGCACCCTGGCGGTGGGGGAGGGGCAGGCCTGAGGCACAGGGGCAGAGAGGCTGGAACTGGGTTCACCCAGGGGTAGGGCCAGCTGGCACGGAGGAGAAGGAACTGGAGGCCCCTCAGCCAGGCCCACCTTGACCTCCCAGGTAGAGCCCGGCGCAGGGAAGGCCCCACCACAGGGCACCAAGACCAGACAACTGAGGGACAGAGAAACCCCAGGGAGGTCTCCACTCTAGGTGCTAGGGAGCCCTGCGGCCGCCTCTACCCTCCGCCCCAGGGCCGGTGGGCCTTTGGGGAGGCATCAGAAGGGGCTGAAGACCCCGTCCTCACAGCAGGCACAGGCTGGCCTGCCTCCAAAGCTCCACCTGGCTCCTCTGCCCGGCCGTTCTGTCTCATGGGTGTCCTCCCTCCCCTGGCCCCTCCAGCAGCCTCTGGCCCAGCCCAGGCCCCCGAGCTCCCCCTGCCCCAGCGCCCGCCTGCTCAGGGCTGGCCCTCGCCCCTCTGCCGCAGACACCTTCTGGATGAACCCGCAGTACCTGATCAAGCTGGAGGAGGAGGACGAGGACCAGGAGGACGGCGAGCGCGGCTGCACCTTCCTGGTGGGCCTCATCCAGAAGCACCGGCGGCGGCAGCGGAAGATGGGCGAGGACATGCACACCATCGGCTTCGCCATCTACGAGGTGCGCATCGCGGGGCCGGAGCACCCCTCCCTGCCTCCGCACTGGCTGGCCTCAGCCCCGGGGAGGCTGAGGCTGGAGGCCGAGCTGGAAATGAGCAGTAGGTGGGGAACCTGACGGAAAGAAGCAAAGCTGCAGCCTGCTTGGGCCTCGTGGCTGTTCACGGAGGGCCACCCTGCGGCTGGTCTGCATCCCCAGGCCCTCTCAGCCCCTCTCTCCCCACCACGGCCACCTCCTGGGGGTTCACGCTTTCAAATGGCCTCGGCGTCCCTTTTCATGCTTCCCAGGCCTGGCATTCCAGCTGGCCCAACCAAACGCCACAGAACAGTGGAGACTTGAGCTAGAACAGAATATTCTGGAACTATTGAGGGCTGGCCGGAGCCAACAGGGCCAGCTGGCTATTGGCCTGGACTCTGGGGCGCTCAGGCTGAGAACAAAGGGCTCCCGCACACCCCGGGCTCTGCTGCCCACAGACCCTCACCATCCATAGGTCTTTCTTTCATTCCCTGCCAAGTTCAAGCAAGGCCCAGCTCGTAGCCAGCGGGCAGCCTTGTACTGCCGCCCCTTCCTCGGGCTCAGGGCTGGGGGACCCGGGTAGATGCCGGGCTCCACTCTGCAGCATAGAGAAGCGCCGTCCATAGCCCTGGCTGGCGGCAGCGAGAGAAGCGAGCAGGCTGAGGGCGGTCGATAGGCGCCTTTTGGTTGATAGGTTGGAGCCGGCTGCTGCTCCCCAGCCCCGAGTTCCATGAGGTCATCAGGGCAGCCTGAAAGAGATGGCAAACACTACCAAGTGGGGTTCCCACCGACCTATCCGGAGAGCCAGGCTCCAGCACACCCCAGACAGAGGGTCGGGGGAAGGCTCTGTGCTCACCCAGTGCAGTGGGGCTGCCAGGAGACGGGGCTGGGCGAACCCCATCAGCTGGGAGAAGCATGTGGTCCCAGACACCTTAGCATCTGATGTGGGAGCTCAGACCCAGGCTAGGACGCTGAGTCCTGCCCGCTCCTGTGCTTGGAAATCCAGCCATGGGCTTTCAGAGTTGGGAAGGACTTTGGTGATCGTCCGGTCCCATTTTAGAGATGAAGAAACTGAGGCCAGCGAGGGGAAGTACAGACTGGATGTGGCGGACAGAGGCCAGGTGCCACCTGGTTCTTCCTTTGCCGAGCTTGGCCCTCCGTCCCCCAGGTGGGAGGCCAGGTGGGCGCTTTGCCAGGCTGGCTGGCAACTAGGGTCAAGTCATTGCCTGTCTGCAGGCCTCTGCCCCATGCTCCAGAACCTAGGACTGGTTGCAAGGGCCCAGCCAAGAACTTCCCAGGTCCTGAAAGAGTCTTTTCCAATGTCTTGGTGGCCCATTGAATCCCCTGGAAAGCGCACGTGGATTTAATGGCTCTGGTGCCACCAGGAAGCGGGCAGTGCAGGAGACAGGCCGGGGCTGGCGCGTGCCCACGCGGCTTCCCAGAATCTGACCCCGCGTTCTTTCTTCCGCAGGTTCCTGAGGAGGTATGTGTGGCCTGTGTTGGCTGCTCTCCCCGGGGTCTCTGGTCACCACCACACTTGAGGCTTAAACTGCGGGAGCCATGGAGTGTTGGGGAGCTCCAGAGGGGCTGGTGGCTGTGAGGGGTGAGGCCTCGCCCCTCTGAGCCCTGTGGAGGCTGCTACAGTTCTGGATCCCTCGGCCTCCCTGCCTCCCACGGCACATGTTGTCACAGGCAAGCAGCGCTGACCGTAGCACAATGGCTTTCGAAAGCCGAGTCTGAGTTCTGGCCCAGGCTCTGTCACAGCCAGGTGAGCAGCTGGGCCCTCTTCTCCGCCCTGGGCCTTAGCTTTGCTGTTAGTGTGCCATCTGCCATGTGGAACCCAGGCGGATTCCTGCAGAGGGACTCCCGCCCCCTGCAGGTCACCTGAGGAAGGCTGAGGAACTCAGTGGAAAGATGGTACATCTGCCAGGTGTGGTGGCGCATGCCCGTCATCCCAGCAACTCCGGAGGCAGAGGCCGGAGGATCGCAGGGTCGAGGCCAGAGGTAGCCTGCGTAACTTAACAAGACCCTGTCTCAGAATAAAAAATTACAGAGGCTGAGGGTGCAGCTCAGTGGTGGAAGCTCCCTAGGTTCAGTGGCCCAGGATGGCAAGAAATAAGAAAAAAATGGAAAGATGGCATCTCTGCAGACAGTTGGGTGGACAGAGGCTCCTGCTGCTCTCACCTCAGAGTTTCTTAGAGGCTTTTTATCTGGAACGCCCCAGCCGTGCTACTGATCCCTTCATCGTCTTGCTTGGCTCCTCCCCACCTCTGTTTCTTGCTCAGCTATCCGGGCAGACCAACGTCCACCTGGGCAAAAACTTCTTCCTGACGACGCGCGCCGCGGAGCGGTCCGACACCTTCATCAACCTGCGGGAGGTGCTGAACCGCTTCAAGCTGCCCCCGGGCGAGTACGTGCTGGTGCCCTCCACCTTCGAGCCCCACAAGGACGGGGACTTCTGCGTCCGCATCTTCTCCGAGAAGAAGGCCGACTACCAGTAGGTGGTGTGGCGCCTCTGCGCCCTCCCTGTCCGCGTCCCTGTCCACTGGCCACTCCCGGGTCCCACTTTCTTTTCCTGGCCTTCCTGCCTGCCGTGACTGGTTAGTGGGGGGGCCTCTGCTGTCCTCGGGGAAGCGAAGGAGAAGCCACTGGGAGACTTCGGGTTGCACAGGGTGGCTGGAGAGTGACTCGCGCAGTCTCATTTCCCAGTGGCGTCCCAGTCATGGAGCTGCCCTTTCTATTTTTTTTCTTGGTGCTTAGAGCCAAAGCCAGGGTTTGCACTTGAGAGGCAAGGGCCCTACCCTGAGCTAAGTCCGCAGTGCCTGCTGCTTTCACTTTAAAGGCTAGCACTGTGCCATCTTGGCACCCACAGCCTCGCTGGGAGAACGCTGGCCTGTGCTGGCATAACCTTGCTTTGCCAGGCCACGGCCTAGGAGAGCCACCAAGGGGTGCGAGTCTCAGAGGTCGCTGCCACCAGAACTCCGGGGCCTCTCCCTGGGCACCCCCTGTGCGTCCCAGCTGGTAGGAGTGCTTGTTGGCTGATGCCACAGTTTCCTGCCTCTGCTCAGCCACTTTGGCCATTGTCTGAACCATGTGTGTTCAGGCGGACACCTGCTTGGCAGAGCCAGAACCCACCTTGGACCGTGTGAGCAGAAGCTCGTTCCCTAGAAGGCCTGGGGACTCCAGCCCCATCAGGGAGCAGGAACAGAGTGAGAAGGCAGGAGCAAGAGGGTGCTGGAGGATCAGGTTGAGGGGTGACCCTGCAGAGCGTGACCCCTGGCCCCAGGGTGGGGGCGCATAGCCGCAGAGGGAAGGAAGCAGTGGAGGGGTCTGCCTTTGCTCTGAGACAATGCATGACTGGGTAACTTCAGTGCTGGACAGCTGCGAACCAGGACACGTCACCAGAGCGTGGCTGCAGCCCCAGGTCACCACGAGGCCCCCGCTCCTGCCTGATCTTGCCCTGGGGAGGGGGCCTTTCCCCTCAGCGCCCTGCAGGAAGCCCCGTGTTCCGCTCAGCCTCTGCTGACCAGGGGCTGCATCCCTGTAACGATTCTGTTCTCTGCCAACCCCACTCCCTCCCTGCCAGCCACGAGCCATTGTCCCAGGGAAGCCTTGGCCACCTCAGCTCCCTCCAGGGTGGGCTCCCTACCTCTCAAACAGCCCCCTAGATATGCATCCTTCTGTTCCAGATTCCAGCTGTGGGCACCAGGAAGTCCCTGTCCTTTCTTCCTCAAGGCCTTGGCTCTTGGGGCCCAGTTTAGGATCCCAGGCACCCAGGGGCAGCAGCTCCTGAGCTCCACCTCCCTTGCTGGGGTGCAGAAGGAAGCTCCCTGTGCCCATGGATGGTGTGGAGCACACACTTAAGTGCTGCCCACTCCAGCCCATGGTGGCTCATGCCAGGCAAGACTCATGATGGCTGAGATGTTCTAAATGGAACCCACACCGCCCCTCGGGGCTGGGGATGTGGCTTAGTGGTGCAGCACCGGCCTAGCATGGGGAAGCCCTGGTTCCTTCCCTGTTGTTGTTGTTAGGTGCCGTTGAGTCGGTATCTGACTCATAGTGACCCTACATACAACAGGAGAAACACTATTGTCAGTGCTTCTCTGCTGTTTATAGGATTTTCAATGGCGAACTGATTTTTAGGAGTGGGTTGCAGGTCCTTCTCCCGGTTCCTTCCCTAGTGCTGCAACAACAAAGCTGTCTGTTAAGCACAGGCGCTGAGTGGGTTCCTTAGGATCCCGCGCTACCCTTCATGGGAAGACTGAGCTGCCTGTAAAACGACAGGCCATCGCTGCCTCCAGTTCTGCAGCTCCGGGGCTTCCTTGCCACAGAGGCCTGGGCCGCAGACACCCTCGACCACCCCGAGCTGGAGCAAAGCACTGCTCTGCTTTATCCCTGATTTCTGCAGTACTTGCCCTTTGCCCTCACCTGCCTTCTAGTGACACAGAATGTCCTTTTATTTCCAGAGCTGTCGATGATGAAATTGAGGCCAACCTTGAGGAGGTACTTGTGACTGTGTGTGGGTGGGTGGGGGGTACTTGGGACTTGAACCCAGGGCCTCCTGCACACTCTGTAAGTGCTCTGCCACTGAGCTGCACCTCCCGTCCATTTTTATTTTTTATTTTGAGATAGGGTCTTGCTAAGTTCCACGGGCTGCCTCTGGCCTCAAACTCGTGATCCTCCTGCCTCCAGGAACTTTTTTTTTTTTTTTTTTTTTTTGCAGTACTGGAGGTTGAACCCAGAGCCTCGCGCCTTCATGCTCTGCAAGTGCTGGAGCACTGAGCTGCACTGACAGCCCATTTTTTTTTTTTACTTTTTGAGACAGGGTCTCCCTAAGTTACGCAGACTGCCTCTGGTCTCAAACTTGTGATCCTCCTGCCTCCGCCTCTCTAGCTGCTGGGATTACAGGCTTGTGTCACCGCGCCCGGCTCCTCCAGGAACTTTTAACGAGGTCTAGTCTTAACCAAGGGGCTGGGATTTAGCTCAGTTGGTAGAGTGCTGCGCTACAGTCTCTGAGGTCCCGAGTTCAATTCTCAGCACCACAAAAATGGGAGAAGGGCCTGGCAATCCACTCCCAAGGCAATCCCGAAACAGTCAGCCATTGAAAACCCTATGAGGGTCGCTATGAGTCGGATTCCGACTCGACAGCACGTAACAACAACAACAACAACAACAGTCTTAACCAATGCCTGCAGAGGAAAGGCAGCACTAAACAGAGAAAGGGCTCTCTGTTCGTCGCTGTGAGGACCTGTGGTGGCTCCATAATCAACTCATCAGTTGCAGAAACTTGGTGCTTGCCATATGTACGCTGTGAGAGACTGAACAATTTCTTTTTTTATTTTTTTTGCGCTACTGGGGAGTTGAACCTGGGTCCTCATGCTTGCTTTTTTTTTTTTTTTTTTTTTTTTGCAAGCACTCAACAACTGAGCTGTATTCCCAACTCTTTTTTTTTTTTTTTTTTAAGGTACTGGGGGTTGAACCCAGGGCCTCGCACGTGCATGCTTTGCAAGTGCTGGGCCACTGAGCTTGCACGCCCATCCCATTTTTTTACTTTTTTTTTTTTGAGACAGGGTCTCACTAAATTATGTAGACCGCATCTGGTCTCGAAGTTTCGATCCTCCTGCCTCTGCCTCCCCAGCCACCGTGCCTGGTTCCCCAACTCATTTTTCACTCTGTATTTTGAGACAGGCTGCCTCTGCCCTTGAACCTGAGATCCTCCTGCCTCAGCCTCCCCAGTTGCTAGGATTAAAGTCATGTGCCACTGCACCCGGCTGAGACTGAACGATTTCTAAGGGCCTCACA
The DNA here is from genome assembly GCA_007922755.1 of Pedetes capensis. Taxonomy (NCBI): domain Eukaryota; kingdom Metazoa; phylum Chordata; class Mammalia; order Rodentia; family Pedetidae; genus Pedetes; species Pedetes capensis. The sequence goes on from VMDO01003515.1 coordinate 78,173, forward strand.
GACTTCCCTCCCTGGATGCTGCTGAAATCCTTCTGGAACATTCCAGTTAGTCTTTACACTTCTGAGACCCTGTTATAGATGACTAAAGGCCATTTTGGCTGGATATAAAGATACCTGTAGGAGAAATTAAAGTGCAGCGCCTCCCAGGTAGCTCACATTTCCTCTTGTGTTCTAACCAGAAAGTCTTCCATCTCGTCCTCTCCTGCAAGCCCAATACCCTTAGAACTCTGCCTGGGAGACAGGAGTAGGGCTTTCTGAGGGCCGGGGGCTGCGTGGAGGGAGGTGGCCCCTCTCCATGGCTCTTTGCTCCCAGCCACCGCTTGCTATTTTGGCGTCTCATCTGGCAGATTGACGTCAGCGAGGAAGCCATCGATGACGGGTTCCGGAGGCTGTTTGCTCAGCTGGCAGGGGAGGTAGGTGTCACCAGAACTCTGTACTGACCTAAAGGAAAGGCAGTGCTTGTCCTAGAGGAGATGCGGGGTGGGGGGAGGGCAAGCGCACAGAGAAGAAGCAAAGAGGAACCGTGGAGGTGGCGGAGGTGGCGGAGGTGGCGGATCTCAGCTCACACCGCCGGGGCTTTGCAGGTGGCCAGGCCCGGCAGGCCCGGTCAGCGCCAGCTCTGTTCTTCCTGCCTGAGGACTCTTGGCCTCAGCTTGCTGTAGCTTCATTTCCTGTTCCATGCCAGCCGAGGCACGAGGCTCAGCCTCTCGGCTCTGATTCCCGCAAACATATTTAGGAGAGATGGAAGGGATGGAAGTCTCCAGAATGAGAGCAACTTACAGCACAGTCCCAGAGTCCCTGCTCTTAAAATAACCCTCAGCCTGTGGGCCCACGGAGGGACCTCTGGGAAGCCCTGAGACAATGGCCACAGGGAGGGGCTGGGCCAGCGTGTGCACAGCTGGTTTCTGCCAGGCTACAGGGAGCTGGGATCTGACTGAGGGATGTGCAGGGCATGCCAGAGGAGGGCCGGGCTGGGGACTGGGGGGAGCAAGCCCAGCACATACTCCCCGTCCAGCAGAGGAGCAGGGCTTGAGCCCTTCCTGGAGCGGGCTGTACATTAAAACAGAGCTGCTTGGTGTGGGTGGGAACAGCAGCACCCACATCCCCTGGAGTGGTAGAAATGCAAACAAGACCCACCTAGGATGTCCATTACGGGAGCCGGTGACGATGCTCTGCTCATGTCCCCAGGATGCAGAGATCTCTGCCTTTGAGCTGCAGACCATCCTGAGGAGAGTCCTCGCAAAGCGTAAGTCGCCCCCCCTCACAAATCCCTCACCCCACTCTTCCCCCGTGGGCACCAGAGAATGCAGGATTCCTCCTGCCACATACTGGCTGTTGTGGCTAAACCATCACTCTCTACTCCCACATAAACATTGCTGGGGCTACTCCCACCACCTCCAGAGAATCAGATGGAGCAGAAGCTGAGGGATATGATAAAAAAGAACCAAGGTTTCCAGTGTCTAGAGGTCAAAGGTCAAACCCAGGTTTCCTCCACCTCCTAGCTCTGTGACCTAAACCAAGTTACACAGCCTCTCTGACTCAAGTTTTCATATCTGCGAAATTGACCTATTAAGGCGCACCTCTTTCTGGCAGTTGAATCTTACATCATGTAATATGTAGAAATTGCCTGGCGCAGAGCTGGTACTACATAAATGGCAGCTATTAGGATAACGAGTTCATGAGAAAAAGCTAAGTCAGCCCAGATCATGGGAACCAGAACATAGTCCTGAGTTTGTGAATTCTCTGGCTGTGTGTAAGGAGCAACCATTATTGGCATCTCCTTAATTGGCCAGAATGGTAAATAAATGGGCTGTCTTATACTCAAGCTAAGGGACCTGGATCACAAAGTCTCCACTCCCTATTTTGTATTCAAATGAGCCTCATCTGTCTGGTTCTTTACTGGAAGCAGTGTCACCTCACTTGAGCCAGTGGGCCAAGCAGGAAGGTCAAGACTCTGGAAATGTCTGCTCATACCCCAAGCTGAAGGGCTTCCATAAAGAATGGATAAAACTGGGTAGAGCCTCAAGAATGAGCGAGGGCCACGGTCCCCACAAACCTTTTCAGCTTGAACTACTTCTGAAGCAGGGATATTAAAGGATTACTTGTTCAATCCTCCCACTGTTGACCACCCCTGAGGAGAAGGGAAAGATACACTTATTTTTTCACCTCTAATTATTTCAGGGGCTGGGATTTAGCTCAGTTGGTAGAGTGCTGCGCTGCAGTCTCTGAGGTCCCGAATTTGATTCCCAGCACTGCAAAAATGGGAGAAGGGCCTGGCAATCCACTCCCGAGGCAATCCCGAAACAGTCAGCCATTGAAAACCCTATGGGGGTGGCTATGAGTCGGATACCAACTGGACGGCACCTAACAACAACCCCAACAACAATTATTTCAGGGGCCTACAGCCATAGCCCTGTGGCATCCAATCCCATCAGATCTCGGAAACTAACCAAGGTTGGGCCTGGTTAGTCCTTGGATGGGAGATCGCCTGCGAACACCAGGTGCTGTAGGCTTGGGAGAAGGACCTGGCAACCCACTCTCAAAAATCAATCTGCCATTGAAAACCCTATGAACAGCAGAGAAGCACTGACAATAGTGTTTCACCTGTTGTATGTAGGGTCACCACAAGTGAGATACCGACTCGACAGTACCTAACAACAACAATAGCAACAATTATTTCAGGGGCCTGCAGCAGTAGCCCTGTGGCGTCCTGTCCCATCAGATCTCTGAAGCTAAGCAGGGTCAGGCCTGGTTAGTCCTTGGATGGGAGACCGCCTGGGAACACCAGGTGCTGCAGGCTTGAGAGAAGAACCCGGCAATCCACTCTCAAAAATCAACCCACCATTGAAAACCCTGTCAATAGCAGAGAAGCACTGACTATTTTAATAGTGTTTTGCCTGTTGTACGTAGGGTCGCTATGAGTCAGACACCGACTCAAAAGCACCTATTAACAATTATTTCAGGAGTCATTCTGCTTTTGATAAGATAGTAATCCAGAGAACAGGGCTGTGTAGAACATCAGAAATTATAAATCTGGGTCAGAAACAGATGCATACATTGTGACGTGGAAATCAGCCTAGGGGCCATGACGACAAGTCCCCTGGACCTCAGTGGTCACCATTCCCTTTGATAAAGTATCAGACAGCCTCACGCCTGACTGCTCTAGATAAAAGTAAATCCTCCTTTCAGAGCCAAAGAGTGGAGGCCCGAGGGGTCTTCTGCCCCAGGGGTGTGCCGCTCACAGCCAACAGACAAGTGGCCCCTGCCTGTGGCCTCTGAGCCAATGGCTGTACCCGAGCATCTGTGACCACAGGGTCCTTGGCTAGCGGAGTCGGGAAGCCAGTGCACAGCCGTCCAGTTGGCCCCTGCTGGGCTTCCCCAGGCTGGCCTTGGCCCGCACCCTCCCTCCTCCTTGGGGTCAAGACAAGAAGCCGGTGTTCACCCTGGAGGCCACCAGGCACAAGGGAGTCACAGGGCTCTTGGGATGCGGCTGTCATGTGGCTGGGAGACTAAAGTCTCATTGTTCCCCACAGCTGGAGGGTGGGGAAGCATGGAACCAGGCTCGGTGCACCTGCTGTGGCCCGGGCAAAAGCCTTTGTCTCACTTGTGCCTCAGAGGGCAGGCGGCTCCCCTGCCTGCCTGATGACTGCAGCCTTCCACCCAGGGACCCCGCTCCCCCCACCGCACACAGCTTCACCCCACAGCCAAGGTGTGGGTGCCCAGAGGGGCAGCTTGGAGATGGCTAAATTCAGACGTTTTCCAAGTTCGTCACCAAAGGGATTGCTCTTAGCAAATCTGTGGAGGACTGGATTCGCACGTGTGACAAGGGTCTCACACCACCAATGGAACACGACACTCCTCGCAGGGCAGAGCTTCTGGACAGCTTTAGATCTGTGGGTTTCTCAGTCCACTGGGGACACAGACACCCCGTCAAAGCCTGTGGTGGAGGTGGGGAGACAGTAGAAGCTGCCACCTCCCTCTCCCAGGTCACACCCTCTGTGGGTCTTTCTTTTCCCTGCCCACCAACCGCAGGCAGCTTTCCACCCTGTGATGCTTAAAAGGTCCTGTCACAGCTGGGTGTGGTGGCCCAGGCCTGACACCCCAGCACTAGGGAGGCAGAGATGGGAGGATGGCAAGTTTGAGGCCAGCCTAGGTGCGACCCTGTCTCAAAAACATAAAAAGAATGTCCACTCCTTCTCTCATTGTCCTTTTGCTTATTTATTTAAAAAGCTCGTAGTAGCTGGGCTCGGTGGCTTATGCCTGTCATCCCAGCAGGTAGGGAGGCCGAGGCAGGAGGATCGCAAGTTTGAGACCAGAGGTAGTCTATGTAACTTAGCAAGACCCTGTCTCAAAAAGTAAAAAAATGGGCTGAGGGTGCAGCTCAGTGGTCCAGCACTTGGAAAGCATGCAGGTGTGAGGCCCTGGGTTCAACCCCCAGGACCGCAAAAAAAAAAAAAAAAAAAAAAACTCGTAGTGAAGCCCTTCTGTCCATGGCAAATATGCGGAGAAATCAGGCAAATGTAAGCCAGCCTCTGCGCTGTCCCAGAGGGGCGGCCCATGGTCACCTGTGGCTCCTGTAGGGCAGGACACAGAGCGGGCATTTTCAGCTGTGTGGGAAGCTCCGTCGGGCAGCACTGCTCTGCATGGTCTTCCTGTCATGCTGCTTCTGTCTTGTAGGCCAAGACATCAAGTCAGACGGCTTCAGCATTGAGACCTGCAAAATCATGGTGGACATGCTAGACGTATCCTTTAACCTGCTCCCGAGAGCAGCGGGGGAGTCTGGGATCTCACTCCCGAAGTTTCCATACGTTGGCTCCTTCCAGCTCAGGACGGCCAGCTGGGTCTGGCTGGTGTGTATGCCAATCTCACTCCTAGAGAAAGAGAGCTCTCTCAGAGGAAGGGACGCGAGATACCACAGCCCCACCCCCACTCCCACACCGGCTCAGAGTGCGGGTGGGCAGCCAGCCTGCGGGGCCAGCGCTCAGAATCCCTGACTGTAAGCCTGGTGCCTCTGCCCCTTGCAGCGTGGGTTGCTCCTGAGGGGCTGGATTTCCGCTCCTGTCCTAGGAAAATCTCCCCCAGCCTCAGTATTCCTGGTGGGAATTTGTTTCTCTGGTCAAGATTCTCCTCTGGATTTGTAGATGAGGGGCCACCTCCATGGGCACCCTGTCCCCCTGTGTTCTGATCTCTTCCGGGGCCACCCACCTGTCCCACAAGCAGACTGCTCTTGGTTCCCCCCTTGTCCCTGACGCTCTGTATGACCTGATGGTAAGGGACAGTTCAAGCTTCTGCGGCCTCACGTCACGCACCCTCGAGCTCCGCCTATAGCTCATTTTTAGTAGGATCTGGGGGCCCCCGGGATCCCCAGGTCAAAACAGCAACCAGAGCCAGCAGGAAGGTAGGTCTCTGACTCCCCTTCTACCAACCCTTGGGAGGTCTAGCTACGTGAGGACCAGGGCAAGCCAGGTGGCACTGCGCCCACACGACCGCAGACCCGGGAGCTTTCCTTGACCGAGGGCAGGAGGACGGCAGCGGCAAGCTGGGGCTGAAGGAGTTCTACATTCTCTGGACGAAGATTCAGAAGTACCAAGTAGGAGCCAGGAGGGCCCGGGCGGGCATGGGGTGCATCTGTGTCAGGGACCATTCTAGGCATACGCTTGAAGCTGCAGCAGCTCCTGCAGAGAGCGGAGGACGCTTCCCAGGGGATTGGGACCTGACCCGTTTAATGCGGCTCACAATGACCCAAGACCAAGATGGGCCGGGCAAATGCAAAAATGACAAAATGAGGACCAGCACGTTAAGTTCCCTGCATTGACCCGATTGGTGACCAGAACGGGTCTCCACGAAGGGTTTCCTCGGAGGGCTGTGTGACCCCTGTAGTTTTGATTTGTGGCAGTTCAAGTATAAAGATTACATAAGATGGTAATGTGGGCCCGTGGGGGTTGACCAGCTGATTTGATGGGCATATTTGCCAAATGACTCACGGCAAGAGGCAAAATGCTGGTAGCTGTTCAAGGTAAAAACACAGGCAACTCTAGCAAGGCCAGACTAGAGGCTCAGGGCGGGAGAGACGTCATCCCCGTTCAGCACATACCAGAGGAACAGGTAACCTGGAACTTGTCGTGCTTTGGGTGGGGGTTCTTAGGACAGTTTTGTATATTCCAGAAAATTTACCGGGAAATCGACGTGGACAGGTCTGGTACCATGAATTCCTACGAGATGAGGAAAGCGCTAGAAGAAGCAGGTAACGCCTCAGCTGCCCTTTCCTTTGTCTGGTCTGTCTGTGGAGCATCGAACGTTATTCTAGACCGTGAAATAGAAAGCATGGCTGGAAAGACATGACCGACAGCACGTGCTGGTCTAACACGTACACACTCTCTTCTCACTCACTTTTTTTTTATTTTATTTTTTTCAGTACTTGGGGGCTGAACCCAGGGCCTCGAGCGTGCTTTGCAAGTGCTATGCCACTGGGCGCACCCCCAGCCCCTTTTTTACTTTTTAGTTTGAGTCAGGGTCTCGCTAAGTTGTTGCAGGCTGCCTCTGGCCTCGGACTCGCAATCCTCCTGCCTCTGTCTCCCGAGTTGCTGGGATGACAGGTGGATACCACGGTACCAGGCTTCATCGCTCTGTTGAAGACTAACTGGGCAAATTAGATGCAGTCCTGGCGGCTCTGCCCTCAGTGCCTTCTGGGATCTGAGTTCCATGTGCAGCACCTGTGGGCAAGGAGACAGAGCCAGCTCTCAGCAGGCCTCCCCCCTCGCTCCTCCTTTCCACAGAGCTACGGAGCTGCTTAGGTGGACAGAGACTGTCCCAGCTCAACCCTTTGGGGACGCCCTCGCAGTTAGACCTCGGTGAACAGGATACCGGTGTGGGGCAGACCAGCAGAGTGGGAGGCTGCTGTGCTTTGGGGACAGTAGCAGCAGCCTGCGTTAGCTGGGATGTAATGCTACAAAAGGTCCCAGATAACCGTGGTTTAACAGGATGCACCTGAATGTCGAGCAGTCCAAGGCTGGGGGGCTGCCTCCTCCCGCCAGCATCCCAAGCTCCTCCCATCACCGGGCCTCATGACCCCATGGGAACCCCAGACAACTTGCCTCCCAATCACTGGCCCAAAAGGTTGACAGAAGGGCTCCTTGCTTTTAAGGGCACAGCCATCTCTTCTGCTCACACATCTTTTGGCCAGAAGTTGGTCACAAGGCCTCAGATAGCTGCAAGGGAAGCTGGGAAACGCAGTCGTCATGCGAGGCAGCCATGAGCCGTTAAAAATGCCTTTACTATGCTCAAGGGGAGAACGGATGCTGGCTCACCACAGTTTCTGCGGCGTACATCCAGGAGGAAACTGGTCTCCAAGGGGCTTTCGAGCTAACTAAACAAAATTGAAGCACGGTCAGCCACTTACAGTGCGTGACCATGGAAAAGCCACAGGCCAGAGAAGTTTTATGTATTGGTATGGGAACAGGCAGGTGACAGGGACCAGCCTGGAAAGAAAAGAAACAGAAGGCACTGACTTTGCAAGATAAAGAGTCAAGCAGCTCACGGGCAAAAGCAATTTGAGTTGTCATTTACAGGGTCTGCTCTGGGCCACCAGCTGTGATCAGAGCTGGGGGTTGCGATCCGCTACTGACCCAGGGGCTGTGCTCCCTCCCCTCCAGGTTTCAAGCTGCCCTGTCAGCTCCACCAAGTCATCGTCGCGCGGTTTGCAGATGACGAGCTCATCATCGATTTTGATAATTTCGTCCGGTGTTTGGTCCGGCTGGAAACACTGTTCAGTACGTGGATGCTTGGGGAAGGACCCACTCCGTTCCCTACCTTCCCTGCGGGGCAGTCACCCGGCTCAGGGTCACGTCTGTCCGGGAGTTGAGAGCAAGGTTCCCTCTTTAGTGATTGAGGGAAGAGGAAAGGGAGAAGAATTGGAGCATCCAGTGAAATGGGCTGGGGAGAGCATAGCTAGGGGGGAGAGGACAATGCCATGTCTCAGCTCACTGCGACATCCCCTCTTTTGTCCTTCCACAGAGATCTTTAAGCAGCTGGACCCCGAGGACACCGGCACCATAGCGCTGGACCTCATCTCCGTAAGTCAGCAGCGCACTCCCACCCCAGAACCAGCGGCGCTTGGCGGCCTGCTTTTCACAGCTGTGCCTTCCGTTTTTTCTCATCTCTTGGAGACAGGCCTGTACCTTGCAGTGCACTTTTACTTGCTCTTGTTTTCCAGCTCCCTGCTGGGAAACACAATCTGGCTCCCTCTTCCCATGAGGTTTGCCTCGAGCATGGCACAGAGTTACAGGTGACCAGGCGGCTACCCAGTCACACCTAGAAAAAAGAACTCTGCTTAGCCTGCCTGGGAGAGGGTGCTTCTGTAAAGAAGCCCTTTGGATGAAATTCAAGTTGCATCCAAACCCAACAAATCTCAGGAGAGATCTGCTCAAAATACTTTCTGAGAAAATTACTTTTCTCAGCCGGGCGTGGGGGTGCACGCCTGACATCCCAGCGGCTTGGGAGGCAGAGGCAGGAGGAGCGCAGGTTCGAGACCAGAGGCCATCTGCGTAACTTAGCGAGAGCCTGTTTAAAAAAAAAGTTAAAAAATGGGCTGAGGGGGCAGCTCAGCGGTCCAGCAGTTGCAAAGCATGCAATGTGAGGCCCTGGGGTCAACTCCCAGTACCACAAAAAAAAAAAGAAAAGAAAATTACCCTTCTATACTTCCTCCCCCCTTTAAAATAAAATTAACAATAGGAAATAGGTTCGCCATATGCATCCGGATCCCCAGAAGTGCCCACCTCCGAAATGGTCATCAGTCCAAATCAAGCTGCTACACCATTTCACAAAAAGCAAAATGAAAAATGTCTTGCCATCCTCATGACAGACTGCTGCCTCAATCAAAGCAGCAGCCAGGTGGGGCGGGCACCTAAGACCTGACCCCAGTGGGAAATGGAGCCTGGCACATGGCACCACCCAGAGGCATGGGGCAAGGCAGCCAGTGCTAGGAGGGAAGGACGGTCACTGTGCTATACCCATGTAACACAGGGACAGTGGGAGTGGGAGAGATAGGGGACAATATGGTGAGGTCAAGGCTCTAGGGAGCAGCAGCTCCTTTCCTTGAATTTTGAACCCTAGAGGCCAGCGACTAACTGGCTGTTTCCGCACTCTGCCATGACGCATCCCAAGGCACCTTTACCCTGTAGCAGGAGGCAAGGCGCATCAGAGAGAAAGACTTACCTTCCATATTTTCCTTTCTCAATCCAACCAAAAATACAGTTCAGCTGGTTAGGTTAAAGCTGTACGTGGAGTAGGAGATGCCGCACGGAGACGGCAAGCAAAAGGACAGGCGGTACGACCGTGATGCGGAACGTGGCGGCTGTGAGGTGCTGGGCACGCCAGCCTCTCACCATGCCTGCTCCATACCCTATTCCGGTTTCCACTGCTCGCTCAGTCCTCCCCTCCCCATTTCCTCTGGGAAACACTTTGTCCAGTGGCTTTTGCTCCCCTCCCTCAGGCTCCTAGGAGTTTATGCCAAAGAGGAGCCGTGTCCAGAAGATCTAAATTTGCAGAGATTTTCAAACATGGCTGCAGGCTGTCACCCCGAAGGCTGTGTAAAAGTCCCAGACTGATTCAATCAGAATCTCATTTAAAGCTCCCCTATCACTCCAATATAAAAGGTTGAAAACTGCTGGTTTCTGGATGTCCACACCCCCAACTAACTTCTGATGCGATGCCCTGAGGCAGAGATGTAGACACAGCTTGTTATGTTGCGTTTCACCCTTTTATGTATTCAGCCCTGCGGTGGCCACATGATTACAACCAGACTAGCAACCTGACAAAAGCTAGAGTCCAGAAGTTAGGTAGAGAGAGACTAGAAGTTACATACAAAAAATGTGAGGTAATATCTTAACTCTTGGTAAGTTTTCTGGTGTAACAGTCAGTCTTAAAAATGGTCCCTTAGCCAGGCGTGGTGGCACACACCTGTAATCCCAGCAACTCGGGAGGTGGAGGCAGGAGGATCGCAAGTTCGACACCAGAGGCTGTCTGCATAATTTAGCGAGACCCTGTCTCAAAAAGATAAAAAAAAAAGGGGGGAGAGGGTGTGGCTGGGGTTGCAGCTCAGGAGTCCAGCACTTGCAAACCATGCAAGCATGAGGCCCTGGGTTCAACCCCTAGTATTGCAAAAAAAAAAAAATTGGTCCCTTAAACAACTTGTTTTTTTCTTCCCACAGTGGCTCTGTTTTTCAGTACTTTGAAGTCATAACTGATCTCTGAAGATTACTCGTGAACAAAAATCAACCAAGGACTAAACCTACAGAAAAACACTTTGTATCTGGGCCTTGAAATTATGGGAACACTTACTTAACCTGATTGATTAGAACTGAAAATAATATTCTGAGATAGCAAACTTTCACATATCAAAGTAAAATATCTGCATATTATTATACTAAATGCAAATGAGTTGCTTTAACCCTTGATAAACTCAAAGAAAGCTTTCAGTCTGTAAATAGCCTACACTTTTTACTTTTACACACTTTCCTGTTCACAGCAATACTCAATCAGGAAGACATACAGGGAGGTGTTTAACAGCTAAGTAAACATTAAGTCAGTCTCAAAATCTCTTCCTAGAACTATTTAAACAGATTTTGAGCTTAAAAATGCATTTTGTTGTGCCAGGCGTGGTAGCGCACGCCTCTCAGGAGGCAGAGGCGGGAGGATCACAAGTTTGAGACCAGAAGCAGTCTGAGTAATTTAGCGAGACCCTATCTCAAAAAAAAAAAGGGCTGGGGGCGCAGCTCAGTGGTCTTTGCCAAGCATGCAGGCGCAAGGCCCTGGGTTCAAACCCCAGTACCGGGAAAAAAAAAATGCGGTTGTGACATTTACCATCCAGCAGCCTTAGGAACTGCGGTTTGCTGAGAGCAGGCTGGGAACATGATTGATCATGAAGTAGTCTTACCAAAGCATCCGAAGAGTCCAGCGCGTGGGTGTGGCACAGTGTGTAATCCCAGCACTCGGGAGGCATGCCCCCATCATTTGGGTTTAACAGGAAACAGATTCTATATCACATTGGCTGGTAACAGTAAATTATTCTTAAACTCAAGACCCCGCACATACTTGGCCTTGAGCATTTAGCCCTTTAAACATGAAGGGATTCCACTTGTAACCAACAGAAGCAGGACAGCGAAACCAGGTGTCCAGTCTGCAAACTGATCATGATGAAGATGCAAATAAGCTAGTGGCCACCTCAAACCTTTATGGACTTTACCACCACTAGTGACTGTCCACAGGGGGCATGGCTCAGCCCTCGCTGAGATAATACAAGCTGGCTTCCGCCCAACCTTGGGTGTTAGGAAAATACGAAAATACTGCCTTGTTGCCTTATCTCCTTCTAAATGTACTGTTAAATAAAGAGTTGCCCCATGCAATCACTGTGATGTTTTTCTCCGTGGAGGGTGGCCCCAGGGGGATGGTTTATGAGCACGCACAATTAGAGCTTGTTCTAGTCGAGTGAGGTATGTCACCTCCATAAACTCACACAGTGAGGCCTCTCACTGATAAATATGCAACTAGACGCTTTTTAAAAAATCGAGTTCAGAAACTGTGATCATTCAACCATAAATTGTTGTTAGGTGCTGTCCAGTTGGTCTCCAACTCATAGCGACCATACGTACGATAGCCGAAACACTATTGTCAGTGCTTCTCTGGTATTCATATGGTTTTCAATGGCTGGTGGCTTTTTGGGAGTGGGTTGCCATATCCTTCTCCCAGGCCTACAGCACCTGGAGTTCCCAGGCAGTCTCCCATCCAAGGACTAACCAGGCCTGACCCTGCTTAGCTTCTGAGATCTGACGGGATCAGACGCTGAAGTGGTACAGCTGCAGGCCCAACCATAAAAGACGACTCTTCATTTTTACTGCTTGTCTCTTTTAAGAAGGCACAGTGTTATGTGCCTTTCAGGAAGTTTCCTGCATTATCTGCCAGCTCAGTGTCATTTTGGCCAGCTCCCACTAGTCTAGGGAACCAGCAGGCACCTGAGAAAGCAGGCAGATTAAATCACTGGGGTGCTGCTGCTGGTGTCTGAGGAATCGTAGAAGATGGGAAAGATGTACAACAGCTTCACAGGCCGTCTAATGTTCCCTGAAAAGATGAGCAGATGAGTTTCCCAAAGGCAACTAGAATGAGTTGAAGCTCTTCCTACTTGCTGAGAGGAACTTAGCGTAACTAACTGTGGCGATCCTATTCTACCGGAGGTGTGGTCTTTCTCTGTTCAGGAGCATGGATTCGGGATTAGAGATACTTCAGACTGCAGGTGGGCAAGGGAAGTATGGGTGAAGGACTGAGGATGAGATAGAGGATGGTAACTGCAAGGCCCAGCTGGAGCAGCTGGGAGGAGGGCAGGGGCTGCTTCAGACACTGAGTGGGGAGCAGTCTCAGGCGAGGTACTGAGCATGGCGGAGGGCAGGCCCTTCCTAGTCGTTAGATGCCATTCCACACCTGGACTGCCCTGCCCAGGCCACACCCCTACTGCTGCTTTTTACTTTATTTTTGCTGTACTGGGGGGTTGAACCCAGGGCCTCATGCTTGCATGCTCTGCAAGTGCTGGACCACTGAGCTGCACCCCCAGCCCATTTATTTTTTACTTTCTGAGACAAGGTCTCACTAAATTACGAGGACTGCCTCTATCTCGAACTTTCGATCCTCCTGCCTCTGCCTACAGAGCCGCTGGGATTACAGGCATGCGCCACCATGCCCGGCTGCATTTTACTCTTAATTGGTATCTTGGGATCAAAATAGACACCCCCAGGAGGAGGGTACCAGACATAGGGTTCTCTGTGGCCCTACGAATTACAAGTATGTGCAGCCTGGAGTCATACGTGACCTCAAAAGCGTCGTTATACTAGTTCAGGGTTTAATCTGGAGAGCCAGCCCTTCCTACCGTTTCACTATTTTAGTATCAATGTAAGAGCTCTGATGTAAGCTGGGTGTGGTGGTGCGCGCCTGTAATCCCAGCACTCAGGAGGCTGGGGCAGGAGGACCCCTGTGAGTTTGAGAGCAGCCTGGGCTACACAGCAAGTTCCAGTCCAGCCTGGGATTCACAGTGAGACCCTGTCTCAGAAAAACCCAAAGAGAGAAGGTTGATAAAAAGAAAGAAGGTAAATGCTTGTCATAGCACATTTGAAAAGGAGCAGAGGGAAAGGACTATGCGTCCTGAGCTTCTACATAAGAAAATAAAGCAAGCCCCTCCCCTTTCTGGCCCTGTGAGACCCCACCTGCCCTGCAGCCTCAGGCCCGTCTCTGGCCCTGTCCTCAGTTGCTTCCCACAGCCCTTCCCCCACATGTGAACACAGCCCTGTGTTTCCACAGGCCCACAGGATGCGGTCCTCACCACCCCTCATCCGGGCCTCTCCCTCCTCCACAGCCCACTGTCCTAAGAAGCTGTCCCCGCCAGGTAGGTTCCCATGTGCCTCCTTCACCTGGTACCATGTGGCTTACAGCCTAGGCGTCCACATCTGCTGCTGGGTGATGACCAGTTACCTCCTGGTGCCAGATCTTACCCACACCTACAGCCTTCACCTCTTGGCCCTCTCTGCTGCCTCTCGCTCTGTTAGCTCTTGCATCTTGAGCATCCCCATTCCCCTGGTTTTTGTGTCTCTTGCTAACTCCTGCCTCCCTCCTTCACATGACACCCCAGCCCGACACCCGCTACTGCCCCTAGGTACAATTCCCCAGTGGCTCTGCTGCCTATAGAATGTGAGCATAAAGTTTACACACAGCCCCCTTGAGCGTGGCCCACTCTCCAGCTCTTCATTCCCCTTATTTCACAAAAACCTAAAAATCATGCTATGGTAAAAATATGACAGTATCAATTATAATACACAAGAACTGAAAAACAGTAAGCTACATGTTCAATGTAAAACGATTAATTACATGACAGAATATTACATAGCCATCACAAATTTTGTTAATACCTGTCAGGCAGTGTCAAGCATAACACAGGAGAATACAGAATCGCTCAAACAGCATGCTCTCGCCCAGCAGCCTTGTTCTAGAATCCAGGTGTCCTTGTCTCCCGTTGCGACTGTCACATTTACTGCAAATGTGGTGGCTTAAAAGGCCCACTGTCTCTCAGTTCTGCAGGTCAAGACCCCACACCAGTGCCCCCAAAGTTCACTTTCTGAAGACGCGGGCAGACGCATCTCCAGGCGGGCCCATTGGCCCATTTGGCCCATGTGGCTGCAGGACTGAGGTCCCCATGCCCTTGCTGGCTTTCAGCAGGGCTTTCTTCTCCCCTTCCACATTCCCCCGCTCGTGAGCCCCTCAGCAGCAGCAACAGCGGATGACGTCCTCTCGCACCCCAACCCAAGCCTTGCTAATGTCCCTTCTGCGCCAAGGCCCTGCCTTCCCCTTCTGCTTCTGATGGGTTCATGGGATTACACAGGGCCTCCCTGGATAATCCAGGCTGATCCCCTTATTTCAAGGTTAGCTGATCGGTGAACTTAAATCTGAAAAATCCCCCATGACAGGACCTAGATTAGTGCTGGACTGAAACCGGGGCAGGGAGGGGTACAGGTGTGTGGTCCTGTGTATTTCGTGAAGTCTAACGCACAGTGTGACTCCTTCTCCATCATCTGAAGGGTATGGTTACGTTCTTTCACCTTTCCTTGTTAGAATTCAGCTACTCATGAAGAAGCATAAGGAAAATGAGCACGGGTTTTTCGTTTGTATCTACTATTAAGTTAGTGTTCCACTAAACAAAATCAGTTCTCAAACAATTCATGAATTGACAACATACAAGAATCAACGATACAACTCTAGGAAGAACGAGACACTAAGCCTACTGGAGGCTCCAGGTAAAATATGCACATAGGCTTCTCTCACATTGATTGCTAAAGGTTTAAAAAAAGTTCTCAAAGACCTGGGGCTGAGGTTCAGCTCAGTTGGCAGAGTGCTGCTCTGCGCTGAGGCCCTAGGTTTAGTCTCCAGCACTGCGAAAACGGGAGAAGAACCTGGCAGCCCACTCCCAATACAATTGTGAAACAATCAGCCATCGAAAACCCTATGAACAGCAGACAAGCACTCACACAGCACCGGGCATGGCAGTGTTGGGGAATGTTCCTTTCTGTTGTACATAGGGTCGCTATGAGTCGGACTCAGGTCGATGGCACCTAGTGACAACAGCACATATCAAAGACCACCCAAACTCACAAATAGTAAAAGCGTTTTCTGCAAGCAAAGAAACACTTCCTACATCACTCAACTGGTAAAGAAATCTTATTGTAATGCATATTTTTGCATCAAGTACTTCATTACTTTTCAGCAGTGTAAGACATATCCAAGTGACTTGTGACCTTTAAAAAGGGCTTTTTATGACATCAAAAATGAAAACCAGGCTGGGTGTGGTGGTCCATGCCTGTAATCCCAGTGATTTGGGAGGCGGAGGCAAGAGGGCAGAGGCAGACTGCGTAACTCAGTGAGACCCTGACCCAAAAATAAAAACTAAAACATGGGCGAGGGGTACAGTCTAGTGGCAGAGTTCTTGCAAAGTATGTGCAAGACCCTGGCTCATCCGCCAAGTACCAGGAAAAAATAAAAAAAGGAAAAACCAGGCAAATATGAAAACCAGCAAATGGCTTAGAGTCATAAAGCTTGATTTTATTACAATCGTTTTTAAAGTCAGCTATGATCTCAACAAATATTATGGGCAAATCTATAGCTTCTAATTTCCAAGATACAAAAGACAATAAATATAGATTCAAATTCAGCCTAAAAATAACATTCTAAATCTAATTTAGATTAGGAAGGGTGGCTTAGTTTCAGTATTCCAAATATACGAATAAGTCTCAAGCTGGTACAAGACCTCACATGACAAAGTGACCGCCCGCTGCCAGCACACAGCCCCCGCACGCCTTCCCGAGAGCCCGAACTGTAGGAGCTGAAGCGCAGTCAGAGGCGGCTCCTGGTGGCACGGGTCCCTTCTGGCAGGGCGACTGGCACAGGAGCAGCACCTCAAACAGCCCTGAGGGGTCAGGAAGGCGACTTCTCAACAGCCCGACAAAGGGCCCCGTTTCTTGCAGAAGCCAGACTGTGCATCGGAGCCCAGCATGGCTGTGTGCCCCACAGCACGGCCAGACTCAGAGGCTCACGTCCCCCTGCCCGGTGGCCTCTGCCAATGGCGAGGTCTTTAATCCTTCATTTTCTTCCAGAGCACATTCTTCATTGTTTTAAGCTACACTGTCATTACGACAAGTCTTGCGAAATTCCTGCCAAAACCACCAGGTCATTTCTCCTCAGTCACAACAGAGATTCGATCTTCATTAACTGGAGTTCTGTGACGCTTCAGGCCAAACTCCTCTGTCTTGGCTTAATTCTTGGGTACAGCTGTAAGAGAGTTTAAAAACGTTCACATACCACACAGGTGGGTAGGAGTATTTCAAAATTTCAAGGAACACAGGGAAGGGTGAACGTAGGAGACCGGGAGGAAACTGAAATAAGAGGAGCACTCCCGGCCACGGCCCAGGGCACCCAGGCTCATACTCAGGGCTCTCATTGGCTGGCTGTAAGCGCCCATCCACTGAGACAGTACCACGGAGAAGGGACACAAGCCCCACGAGAGCTCTAGGCATTGACTCCACTCGCACCATCAGCAGAGCTGTAAGCCAGCCCGAGGAAGGCAACCTGCCGGCCAGCGTTTGCAATACACTACACGGCAGCCCTTGTTGTTAGGTGTGGTCCAGTCAGTGTCTGACTCATAGCGACCCTATCCACAACAGATGAAACACTATTGTCAGTGAATCTCTGCTATTCATAGGGTTTTCAATGGCGGATTGATTTTGGGAGTGGGTTGCCGGGGCCTTCTCCCAAGCCTACAGCACCTGGTATTCCCAGGCGGTCTCCCATCCAAGGGCTAACTAGGCCTGACCCTGCTTAGCTTCTGAGATCTGATGGGATCAGATGCCACAGGGCTATGGCTACAGGCACACCAGCCCTTGGAGCTCTGCTACTCCAGAAGACATGGCCGTCACAGTCCCTTCTTTTCCATTTTTTTGTGAGATGGACTCTTGCCCGGCTGGCCTCACAATCCTCTCGTCTCAGCCATCTGAGTGCTGGGATTATGGGCATTGCCGTCACACCTGGCTCAGCCACCTTTAACTTCATTCACGCGGATATCATACTGTGCAAGAGGATTTGAGACAGGAGGACAAAAAGCAAACGGGACCAGGTCTTGGCAGCCCAGGGGGAGAGTTGGCTTTAGAATTCTGTGGCTATGTGGTTTCTGCCACAAGGGCTGAGAGTGATTGAAGGCGGCAAGGTCCCATCCTGCAGCCCAGAGCAGGTCCAACCAGTAATTTAGCTCACGAACTCAACAAACCCTCCACCCCGCAGCCAGCAGAAAGGCACATTCACTCACAGAGTCGGACTCTAGCCCAAACTGACAAGCTACCCGGCGGGCCCACGTCACAGAAAGGCTCGTTTTTCTAATCCGAGAACAGAGATATTTAGCCAGCGTACTTGCTAGAATCACAGCTGAACCTCTGTCTAAAAATCCGGTATTAATACACTTGCTTTCTTTTTAATACCAAAACATACCAAAAAAGTTATGTAGAAGAACTTCTAAACAGAAAAGACTTTCAAAGAACTAAGACCATCTAAATTTAGGACTGAAACGAAAATCTGCAGTCCAGTCTGTTAATTTCAAAAGCTTCTGAGAGTTACAGAGTCTTTAACCAATTGCTTCCAGGCTTAGGAATTAGTCAGTCTCCCAGTTCCATTAACCTTGGGATCTCTTTGCTAGAAAACTAAATTAATTCAAAGAGTTCTGATGTATGGCATGGCGACTATAAGTAAAAACTATGTATAGTACTGGAAAACTGCTAATAGGTTTTATTCTCACCACACCCAAAAACACTGGCTACGTGAGGTCATGCATGTTAATTAGCTTGACCTACCCAGGCCACAATGCACGTTTGTAAAAGTCATGTTGTGCATCACAAACGTACACAATTATTTATCAATATAAAAAAAGGAAAGAAAAATAAAAGACTCACATAAGCAACTAGTTCTAAGAGGTAGCACCTTTCCCAGATAAGAAAATGTAAAATATAAATGTGTTTACTTACTGTCGATGTTGGTTAGAAGTAAAGCGGCCACATGCAAGACACCGCCCTGCTCAGGTGCCCCTGAGGGCTCGAGGGACAGCCCTGCTATTTCTACTCCCCTTCGGGCGTGTGAAAGCATTGTTGTTCTGCTGCTGTTGTTTTTTTAAACAGGGCTCCACGGCCTGCCTTTTTCTTGGCTTCGTTACTCTTTGTAACTTACATTAAGATCATATAAAGACTCCTGTGTGAGCCCCTACACCTCTTCCCTGACAAGTACTTCTGTCAGGAGGTGGCTGTCGAGAGCTAGGAAGTCAGTGACACTGCACACCGGATGGGCAGCCACGGGGGAGGAGGTGGCGTGGAGGGGACGCGGTCAGAACCCAGCCTGCCAGGTCCCCGCACGGAGTCACTGTGGTGGAGGAGCGGTGCCGTCAGAGCAAAAAGTCCTGCCGCTGAGGTGGTGCCTCGCTGCCACCGAGGCCAGCAACTGCAGTCGCATGGCCCTCCCTGTGTCAGCCTCCCTCATAGCCACACCCGCCTCGGGGATCTGAGGCAGCTCGGAGCCCAGGCTTGGGGCCCAGGGCCACAGGCTGTGTCTCCCCACCGGCCCTTCTTTTCCACCTCGGTCCCCGGTGGCACTTTTGCCCCCACTCTGCCCTCCCACCCCGCCTGCGCCTGCCCTGTGCTCACAGCTCCTCACACACCGGCGCCGCCCCCTGTGCACACAGAATCCCAAGATCAAAGGGTGCTGAGGGCCATCAAAGAACTTAGTGCACAGTCCTGACACGGGGTCCTCGCTTCCTCTGCTAAACGTGCTGAGGCGCTCCTGAGCGTGGCAGGAATCACCGGAAGTGTGGGTGTCAGCGTAAAAATCCCAGACTATCAAAACCTGTAAACCCCATGTGGTGTTAAGGAAGGGCAGCAGGGTGTGCTGGATGCACACGCAGCCGTTTTCTGCCACGCCCGCCACGCACACCCAAACACCAAACGTGGGAACCACTCACCCCCAGCAAGTTGCGAGGAACGTAGCCCTCCTCGTCGTGGAGGCGCGCCCACCACCACTCGATCTCCTCCTCGTCCTCCCTGCGGACGATCGTCATGCAGTCCCCCTCCTTCATGGGCAGCTCGTCGTCGTTCTGAGGCTCGTAGTCCCACAGCGCGTAGATGACGCCCTTATTCATGATGCCCATCTTCTCCTGCACTCCTGCAATCCAAACAGAAAGGCCCCGCCCAGGGCTCGTCACTCAGACCTCACCACTCCAGAGAACGACGAGGCACTTAAAATGAGAGGGGGAAAACGGGGACCGGCTAGAACGTCAGAACTGCCACACGGAACACAGACCATCAGCTTCCTGGAGGGGGAGAGAATGGAAGACCAGCAGTGCACAGGCTCCTGAACACAGGCCACTGTGTCCACACAGCTCTAGGAGTGAGTGCCTTAGAAGCAGCTCTCACGCTGGTCTTACCATCAGCAAAGACTTTTGCCAGCCCAGGGTGTTAAAAAAAGACCTGCCTGAGTCCAGCATGTTGAAAAAAGCAAATGATACGGCTGTTAACTTTCACTCTACCTCCTAGTGCAATGACAAAGGGACTCTGGAAACATCACTTCCTTCTTTATGTGAAACTCAGAGCAGACAGGAAACAATGGACAGAAGGGCTGTGTATGTTAAAGCGGTCTCCATCAAGTCCCAAATAGGGAAAGAGACAACAAAATATGTTATCAGGTCAGGACACCAAATGTTAGACGTGATGCAAAAGCCTACATATGTTGATGTTGGTGTTAGGTGCCATCGAGGTGTCTCCAACTCACAGGAACCTTTATAGGGCTTTCAATGGCTGTTTCGGGATTGCTTCAGGAGTGGACTGCCACACCCTTCTCCTGTTTCTGCAGTGCAGAGGATCGAACTAGGGTCCTCACAGAGTGCAGCACGGCACTCTACCAAGAGAGCTAAACCCCAGCCCCAAAATAATGAAATCAGAATTCTGAAAGATATTGAAATCCACAAACCGCGACAGGAAAACTCCTCAAAAGCCCACTTCTCACTAGTATTAATAACCTATCTGCAAATGAACTTTAAGTTGCACCTTTCTCCATTTAGACCCTCCTATCCTGAAAGTGTCTGCAGTGTAGCCCTGTGGCATCTGATCCCGTCAGATCTCGAAAGGTAAGCAGGGTCGGGCCTGGTTAGTCCTTGGATGGGAGACCACCTGGGATCACCAGGTGCTGGAGGCTTGGGAGACGGACCCGGCAACCCATTTCCAAAAAACAATCCGCCATTGAAAACCCTACGAAGAGCACAAAAGCACTGACAAAGCGTAGGGTCTGGCAGTGTCAGGGAATGTTTTGTCTGTTGTGCACAAGGTCGCTATGAGTTGGACACCAACTCCATGGCACCTAACAACATCAACAATCCTAAAAGCAAAGGGCAATGAAATGCTAGTAAGAAACAACAATCACACCTGCCAACAAAAGAAGAAAGCAGAGGAAAAGCAAAGGGATCAGGCAACAAAGTTTTTGGCAATTAAGAATTATTTTCACCTTTATGCCTTTGGAAAAGTCAGAAAAACATCTGCTTGCTTTTGAGTAGATTTTTCAATTTATGTGAGTACCACATTATTAAGTATAAGCTTATAATTTCTGTATCAGTTAATATGATATAGCATGCAATGTAGCTCTCACTATGGGCAAAATAAGAAACAAAATTGTTTTTTCCCTAAAACCAGGCTCTGCCAATCTAAGGGTCAGGCAAATTTACAGCTCTCCTGTTTCAATGAGACATGGAAAGCATGACAGGACAATAAAACTTGATATAACTATAATTTCAGAAAGTTTTAAAGCTGGACAGACACATTATTTGGGAAGTGAATAGAGAAAGGGTAGGAAAGTCTACATATTTTAATGTGTTTGAAGTAACAGCTTCCAGTTTTCAATAAATCATTAGCAGTGGAAAAAACATTTCCCATTACTTTACTGTTTATTAGATTAAGAGCTGCAAATTAGACTTCCATGATGTTTTTGTGAAATTATTTAAGATGCATAGGATTTTTTTCTTTTTTCTTTCTTTCTTTCGTCAGAGTCTATGTAACCCAGGCTGGCCTCACACTCACCATCCTCCTGCCTCGGCCTCCTCAGTGCTGGCTGGAATTACAAGATCTAGGCTTTCACAAAAATTCTGATGGGCCTAAGAGCGTGCTTCACGTCACTGGCAATTTTGGAAATGTAAACTAGAGCCACCATGAGAAACCATTTTGTATCCCCCAAGGGTCAAAGAGAACACAGGGCAAATGAACTCTCTGCGAATCTGTGTCACTGTGACCAGCCAGTCTCCATTATGGAATCCATAATAGATTTCATAAATCAAAAAACCAATCACATTTTCCTAATGTTTTGAAAAACCACACTCCATACCTAAATACAGCCCAAGATGGCCAATAAAGTTAATGTAGCAAAAAGTATACTAAAATATATGAATCTAAAAATGTAAATATATCAAAACGTCTTGTGGTCCAGAGTTCAACACATAAACAAGAAATAATTATAAATGTTAACTATAAAAACTAATAGTTGGCCATGGCCAGGCGCAGGGGCACATGGCCGGGATCCTAGTAACTTGGGAGGTGGAGGCAGGAGCATCCTGAGCTCCAGGCCAGAGGCAGCCTAGGTAACTTAGCAAGACCCTGTCTCAAAATAAAAAAAATTAAAAAGGGTGCTGGGAGCGCAGCTCAGTGGTAGAGTGCTTGCAAAATACACGGAAGGCCCTGAGTGTGGCCTCCAGCATCAGAAAACGGACAGACACACACCTAGCAGTTGCAGGGCTGGGGGCGTGGAGTGGCAGTAGGGCACCTGTCTAGCATTTGTAAGACCCCAGGTTCGAGACCCAGCTCCACAAAGACAAAACCAAAACCCAAAGCAACCAAACAAAAGAAACCCCCAACAAAAAACCCTAAGAGTTGCAAGAGATGAAGGGAACTCCGTGGTTCTCACTGACCCTCTCTTCTCACCGAGAGCCTAAAAACACGCAAACACACCTGGGGAAACAGGCGGAGGGAGCAGAGGTGCCCATCTCTCAGGTCAGGAGTCTTTCAAACAATGGAAAGGAGCTTCCGACAGACTGGGCGGGAGGGAGGCCTAGGGCCTCCTTCTTTGTCTGTTTCCCCTCCTTCCCAGTTCCTCTCAAGCCAAGCTCCTCTCAAGCCAAGCTGAAGAGAAAAATGACCCTCCACTTCTAAGTCCTGTGAATTAAGAACCTTTCCTAAAAAAAAAAAAAAAAAAAAAAAAAAACGGCAGCCAACGTACACCATTTAAAACTTCATTTTTCTCTACATACTGCTCTCTATCTAGGTAAAGCCCTAATGGGAGGCCTTTTGATAACAATCAGAATCATAAATTCAAAATCAATATGAAGGAAAAAAAAGTTCCCAAATACGCGCTGCCTTTGTTTTCTTTCCTGACAGCCCCCGCCCCCGCCCCGGGCCATTTGGACTCTTGCACCGATGCTGCATTTCTCTCGACCACCCTGGAAGGAGGGGTTGTGTTTACTTTTCTGTGAAGACACACTGGTACTGATGAGGACAAAAAAAAAGCCTTCACAGGGTATCTCTGGTTGCCCGAAGCTTTAAAATGAGCCCCCTAGGTTACCAGGTCCTCCACTGTCTCCTGCAGCTGAGGGTGCCCCTGACAGTTGCTGCTTCTTCGCAGGCACACAGAAGCCAAATTCCATGGGTGACCTGGGCTGGCCAGTGTCCAGCACCGAGAACTCTGTCCAGCACGAAAGCCTGCTCTGAATAAGAACGGCTTCCCCAAGCACCCCTAGGGACAGCGGGGCGAACGCACCGTAGAGGAACTGCGAGCACTGGGTGTAGCCTTCCTCCATCTCCTCGCACTTGTCCGCAGCCGTCTGCATGTCACTGTAGGTCATGGCGAACACGGCCGCGCCCGACTCCACCAGGAACTTACACACCTGCACGTTGTTGCACGAGGCGGCGCAGTGCAAGGGTGTCCTGTGAAGCGAGACAAGGTGAAGGCCGGGAATGTTTCTCTCAACTGAGTGGCGTCCACTTGGGACGTTGTCTGTAAAGAAAAGTTCTAAGCCTCTCACAGCTGCTACTCCTCTTAAGCAGGGTTTTGGGAACCAATTCAACACAGATAACGGAACTCAGAAAAGAATCCCAGCTGGAAAGGAAGAGTATGAGAGTCCCGGATCACCTGGGGCTAGGGGCTGGGTAGAAAGGGAGAAAAAGCCAGGAATGAAGCTTGCACAATAATCCACAAGGCTCAGGATGAAATGGACTTGGTGGTGTGCGTGGATTCCCTCGCTACTTACTTCTGCCAGAGTAGAGGCCCCAACAGTTCTTAAACAATACATCATGCACAAAGTGTACCTTTCAATATTCCTCTATCACCACCAACCTGGAAGAACTCTGCTTGCACATATAAGCTACCTTTGTGGGTTTGCTTTTTTTTAAAGTAGTGGGAGGTTGAACCCAGTAGGTTAAGTGCTCCTACCACTGAGATGCACCCTCAGCCCCTTTTATATTTTGAGACAGGGTCTCACTAAGTTGCATAGGCTGCTCTGGCCTTGACTTCACGATCCTCCTGCCTCAGCCTCCCAAATTAAAACTCAAATTAGCCGTGCCGCTCTCGCCTATACTACCAGTGACTTGGGAGGCCGAGGCAAGAGGATTGGGAGACCAGAGGCATCCTGTGTAACTTAGCAGGCTCTAAATAAAAAATAAAAAGGGGGCTGGGGATGCAGCTCAGGGATAGAGTGCTTGCAAAAGTATGTGTGAAGCCCTAGGACAGAAAAACTCAAATTAAATTTTAATTGAAAGTATCTCTTAATTCAATTCAGACTAGAAAAGTGACTGTAAAATATACATATTTTGATCTATTTTAGGTAACTCTTTGCATGAAAAATTTAGTTTCTTTACCTTTCCTCTCCCCTGCATTTTAATTCCCTTGGGTACACAGAGGCGAGGTCTTTCTTTCTTTCAGTCTCTCTCCTCTGACTCTTCCTTCTCAGGGCTGGAGGTCAAAACTGGGACTTTGCACATGCTAGGCAAATGCTCTGGGCCGGGGTTTAACTTAGTTGGTAATGTGCTGCTGTGCACTCTCTGAGGCCCAGGGTTTGATCTACAGAACCACAAAAATGGTAGGAGGACCCTGCAGGCTATTCCCAAAGCAATCCCGAAACAATAAGCCATTGAAAACCCTTTGAATAGCAGAGAAGCACTGACTAGTGCTAAGCGAGGCACACTGCTGGGGGATATCTCATTTTGTTGTACACAGGGTCCCTATGAGTCAGACCCAACTTGACAGGATGTAACAACAAACAACAGGCAAACGCTCTACTACTGAGCTACATCCCCAGCCTGGGTATATGGTATTTAAAAGAAGAAGGAAAAAAACTGCCAGTTCTAGTGGTTCATAACCTATAATCCCGGCAACCTGAGAGGGTGACTCAAGAGCATCACAGGTTCAGAGGTAGAAAGAGCCCGTGCAACTTAGCAAGACACTGTTTCAAAGTAAAAAAGGGACTGGGGGTGCAGCTCAGTAGCAGAGCACTTGCCCAGCATGTTCAAGGCCCTGGGTTTAACCCCCAGTACTGCAAACAAAGAAAAGAGGAGAAAAAGAAAAAGAAAATACATTTCCTACACTGCATTCCAGAATACTGTTTGTTGAATATATTACTACAAATATGTTTCACTGCATGGTTTTTGAGAGCAAAAAATTACATAAAACCTAAACTTCAATATTAGGGAAACAAGAACATCATAGCATAGTAACAATTTGTTTTACTTGTGCTATAATGCTAAACCAAAAGAATTAGGCTAAGATTTTATATATATGTCCATATATACATACACACACACGTATATGTTGGTGCTGTTAGGTGCCATCAAGTCGGTGTCTGACTCACAGCAACCCTACATACAGCAGGCAAAACAGTATTATTCGTGCTTCTCTGCTATTCATAGGGTTTTCAATGGTGGATTGTTTTTTGGGAGTGGGTTGCTGGGTCCATCTCCCAAGCCTACAGCACCTGGTGTTCCCAGGCAGTCTCCCATCCAAGTACTAACCAGGCCTGACCCTGCTTAGCTTCTGAGATCTGTCAGGATCAGACACCACAGTATGGCAGGCCACCTTTATATAGTGATCTTTTTTTTTCAAAGTATATAAAAGAAGAGCTTGAGGGCTGGGAGACAGAGGTGGAATGTGTGCTTAGCACACAAGGCCCTGGGTTCTATCCCCAGCACCATAAAAACAAAAACTAAACAAAAACTACTTGAAGGAAATATATTAAAATATTACTGGTGTTTACTTGTAGATTACTCCCAGGTACAGATGGCTACTTTTCCTCATCTTGTTTCCCTGTTTGGTACGTTTTCCACAGTGGGCACACATTGCTTTTACAAATATAAAAAAATTTTAAATGCAACAGAAATGTTTCTCTAAATAGTATAACTACCACCCAAACATGGAAAACAAACTAAATGTCTAACAAGGAGGAGATAGTCACAATAAATGAGAATAGGGTCAGTGGAATGATATGACACTAATGCAAAATTTATATGCATGTTGTGTGTGTAATGTGTATACATACCAATTTGCCAAAAAATGTATACATGAGGGTGCCAAAAAAAGTACACTCATTTTAAGAGATGCTAACCTGTATATTTACTACTTTTCAAAATCAAATTAGAGCAGCAATGTGCAGTACGGTGTTCGCTCAAAAGGTGGCATTGATCCACTTCACCGCTACTCCTTGTTAAATTCTTCTAAACAAGGAAACAAAATTCCAAGATAATTTTATCACCTCTTTGTTGTTTCAGGCTCCAGGCAATCAAACTCCAATTGGTGACATCGCAGAGGCCGCCAGCCCCTCCCCACTGCCTCAGGCACTGGGTTTCTGCTCATACGGAGGACCCCTGGATCACCCTTCCCTTATTGACAGGGGGGGCTGGAAATATCAGTCCATAAACCTACAACCAAGCTTAGCTCAAAGCAGCTGGACTTGTACTGATGTCCCTCATAGTAAAAGATTTTAGGATTTCTAGTGCTTCAGGGGGATTGTTAGGGAGCAGTCAGGGAAGAGCAGCGGGGACAATGGATCCCGCCAGGGAACAAAAGCACCATGGCCACATTCCAATAAGCTTATCATTAGCTGTGAAGAATCCTGGCAAAAGAGCTCATGAACGGCTCAGGTCCTATCGATAAGCAGGAAGGGAATCCCCAGAAAACCTGCTTCCATACCAGCCCCACCCTCATGGTATGTGGACTCCCCAGGCGACTGCAGAATTATCTACAAAAAACCCCACCTCAACCATTAGAGTGCTGACTCTCCCTCTTGAGCAGGCCTTTCTGTGGAGTGTCTCAAAGTGGAATTTTTCCTATTTCCCTTAATAAACTTACTCCTCTTTCTACTTAAAAAAAAAAAAAAAGAAAGATGGCGCTAACCAAATGAATGTTAGTGCCACAGTGTGACAGTCAAAGAAAATGGCAGGAGCGCAGTTCCCATGGGAGAGGCCAAGACCATTTTGAAGTGGTGTCTGAAATTCGAGAGCGCAGTGGAAGTGCACCAACAATGGGGGTGCTGGGTGTGCAAAGCCTGGAGCAAGACTAACTGCTCTCCTGGGAAGTCTGAGACGCGTGCGAAAGGGGACACCCGGGAGGCCTACAGGGCAGCCGGTCCTGAGGCTTCTTCGAAGGTGACTGCCGTGAGCAGCTCTTGTCATCGCAGAGGTCACATGTGACTTGTCTTCATCTTCTGCTATCAGTATATATTACTGCAATTTTAATACAGTCTTTTCCTTTCTTAAAATACGTATACATTTTTTGGTACCCTCTGTATTTGTGAAGCATTGCAAGATTACAATCCCTTCTTGGAGACATACAGCTGACATCAGTAGGTTGAGAGCTCAGAAGTTTCAAGACATTGGGGGGACCTTGCTTAAATCAGCATTTCACAAATTTGTCTAAGTGTGCTAGTTAACTATGCACCATTTCACCCTACTTATTATCTTTATTATTATTTATTAAACTTTTTGGCCTGCAGCCATAGCCCTGTGGCATCCGATCCTGTCAGATCTCGGAAGCTAAGCAGGGTCAGGCCTGGTTAGTACTTGGATGGGAGACCACCTGGGAACACCAGGAGCTGCAGGCTTGGAGAAGGACCCAGCAACCCACTCCCAAAATCAATCCACCACTGAAAACCCTATGAACAGCACAGAAGCACTGACATAGTGTTTCCTCTGTTGTACGCAGGGTCACTACGAGTCGATACTGACTTGACAGCACCTAACAACATTAAACTTTTTGAAGCTCCATCCACTTCCAGAAATGGAATGAGGGGAATGTACATGAGGACATGCTCACTCCTCAAAAACAGGCAGTGCAAAACAACAACAACAAAAACAAAACCAAGGCCGTGCATTTCTCCAGCTGGATGACAAGCAGCTGGGGGTCTACACCGCCGGACCTCTCTCCCTTCCAAAAGCAGGTTTGACATTGCTTATCCAACAGGTGTCCACCACTGAGGACTGACAGGAGCCGAAAAGGAAACCTTACCATCCGTCGCTGTCTGCGGCATTTACATTTACACCAAACTGAACCAGGAACTTCACGATCTCGGTGTGGCCTGCGCACACGGCGTTGTGAAGGGCCGTGATGCCCTCGTCGTTTGGCAGGCTTGGGTCGTCAACCTATGTCAATAACAAGAGGGCTGTCACACTCCAGTTTCTTATAGCATCAATGTCACCACGTAAGAGGCACCTTAAGGTCAAGAGAACAGAAATAAACTCTGGCGTTTTTAAAAAGCATGACTAAGCCGGGAACGGTGGCAAACGTCTGTCATCCCAGTGGCTCGGGAGGCAGAGGCAGGAGGATCCCAAGTTCGAGACCAGGGGCAGTCTGCGTAACTTAGTGAGCTCCTGTCTCAAAAAGTAAAAAATTGGGCTGGGGGTGCAGCTCAGTGGTCCAGCACTTGCAGAGCATGCAAGCTCAAGGCCCTGGGTTCAACCCCCAGTTACCACACACACACACACACACACACACACACACACACAAAAAAAAAAAAAAAATCATGACTCCAACCTATCAGAACCTAACAAAGCTGTATCAACAGCAAGTCTGACCAGGGCATGGTGGCACACTACCATGACCTCAGCACTCTGGAAGCCCGAAGACTGCAAGTTCCAGGCCAGCCAGGGTTACACAGTGAGACCCCGTCTCCAAGACAAGCTCTCCAAAACAAATAAGCAAACAAACAAAAGAATTCTGGAAACAGGGCAGACAGAGTAACCAAGTTAAGCAGGTACTCACCACATGAAAGTCTTCAAAAAAAACAAGTACCCCAAACTGTATCCTTATAGTTATTTTTTGTTTATTTGCCCTCAACTGGCCACCACTAATTAGTTTCTAGGTAGAAGTTACATTTGGTGTGGAAAGAAAAAGAAGGTCAACTAAAAATATTTTAAATAGTAGGCTTCTGCAAAGGACCACATCTGTAATTTAACCCTATATTGAGCACAAATCCATACATGAACAATTTTTAAAGGACGGTAACGTTCTCCCTAAGAAAGAAAAGCTTTCCAGAGGACTCCAGTGAAAACTGAATTTCTGCATTATCAAAACTCTACAGTTGCACTTTTAAAATAGTGCAGCCTATTTTAGAGCACATTCCAAAGTTCCCTTCCACAACCCCAGTCCCAAAAAAGAAATTTTAAAAACGGAGTTTCTTTATAGTCGCTTTCTATTTTGAGCTTTAAACCAAAATACAAGGTGGTATTTAAGAAATTTCCTAACTAAAGGCGTACCTCATAAATAATTCTCTGTACAAGGTCAAATTCTCCCTCCAGAGATGAATCCAGGAGTAAGGCAAGAGGGTTGAATTTCACCCTCAGTCCGTGAGCAATCCGCTCGGAGCCAGCTTTACGCAAATTTGTCCTTTTTCCCTGCAAGGGAAACGCACAGTAAGTTCAGCCAAAGAGACCAACTACAAGAGCGAAGAGGAGCTCAGCTAAGTTAGTGAAAGAAACTTTAAAAATATGACGTATTTAAAGTAGACTTTATATAAGTATTACATTATTCAGAAAAGTAGACAAATCATAATATGCTGCTGAATAAATTTTCATGAACTGAACACCCACAGAGCAAAGAAGGAGGAACTTTATAAAACCTAATGAAGTGCATTCAACAATGCATTAGAACGGGAACTAAGCTATGAGTATTGCGAGAAGGACGTGGCGATCCACTCCCAAAGCAGTCCTGAAACAATCAGCCATTGGAAACCCTATGAAGGTTGCTGTGAGTTGGACCCCACTGGACAGCACCTAACAATAATAAGCAGCAGCTAAGAGTATCATCGAAAGTGTCAAGAAGGCTGTCAGTTGGTCAAGCACCACAACTACCCAAGACTGGTCTCTAAATCACTGATCCAATATAGAGCAAGGCCCATACACGTAAATTGGGCAAAGGCTCAGCTCAGAATTATAACTAATATACAAACGATTATTCACTTAATCCTCAAAAAACTCCTATTACCCCTACTTTACACAAAAGGAAACTCAGGCCCACAGCCAATGAAGGGCAGAGCTGGAATTCGAACCCAGGTAAGCTTCCTCTTAAACATTTCATAACAGAATGCCTCCCCAGGCAAAAGCCAATAATTAAGCTAAATAATTAGGACTATCAGTTATTCTTAGATATACTGAGGAAGAATCCTACCAGTCGTATAACAATGTTTTAGTAAGGACGCTTTAAAGAAAGAAAGAAAGAAAAGCAAGGCATGTTAAAGAGTAGACCCAATATTCCATAAAGTAAGTTTCTTAAACACATTCATTGACAAACAAAAGTGTCAGCTTATGAGACTGTGCTAAGAGACTTCATAAGCAGCACGGTATAAGCGACTAGCCACCCACTTTTAAAGAATGTACAAGACAGTGGTATCCACTTCACTTAAGATAAGATGACGATGTTGTTAGGTGCTGGTGAGTTGGATCCAACTCATAGTGATTCAGTGTACAACAGAACAAAACACTACCCGAAACTGTGCCATGCTCTACACTATGGCAGTGTTTCTCGGCTACTCATGGGGTTTTCAATGGCGGATTATTTTCAGGAGTGGGCTGCCAGGTCCTTCTCCCGTTTTCATGGTGCTGGGGATCAAACCCAGGGCCTCGGAGAGTATAGAGCAGCACTCTACCAATCAGGCAAACCCCAGACCTTTAAGACAAGAAGGAAAGAATAAATCATTTTCTTAGGAAGAAAGTAACAGAATCTTCCAAAGAAAGTATGATCCTTTTACAAACTGGTATCTTTTCTCTGCCTCAAAAGTATATTTTGACCCAACAAAAGCAGGGGGAAAATGACAAACAGCTATAGTGTGGGTCAGTTTTGGTCAGTATGGCTTAAATTCTCTTCACACATTTAATACTGAAATGAAGAGAAGTGAGTCTCAAAGCTGAGGAAACAGGGCTGTTTACGAAGCCTTAACCTCTGTTTTAAAACTTTTTCTTTCTAGCTTCAAGTGTTTTTGACATAAAAATTTTTAAGCCAATGTTTGCTGTAGCCAGTAAAGTAACTCTGGACAATCACTATCTCTGAAAACGATCCTTAATCAAAGGATATAGTAAGAGATCATATATAGAAAGTACATTTTAAAAATCATTTAAAAATGCTGTTCTGAGGCTGGGCATGGTGGCTCACACTGGTACTCCCAACAACTTGGGAGGCGGAGGCAGGAGGATGGCAAGCTTGAGGTCAGAGCAGCCTGAGTAACTTAGAGAGACCCTGTCTCGGGATAAAAAATAATGAGGCTGAGCGTGCGGCTCAGTAGTACAGCGCTTGCAAAGTATGTGTGAGGCCCTGGGTTTAGCTCCCCAAGTACCAAAAAATAAAAATCAAAATTAATGAAATAAAAATGCCATTTTGCTTTTAATCTTATTTTAAAAGTTCATAGGTCAGCATTCTATTTTTTTCTGTGCTTAAGGAAGCAAAATGACTTTCAATTAAACTATGAAAAAGCTGACTTCATTCAGACATTGTGGAATTATTCTTTCCACCTATTTCTAAGTAACATGATAAACTTCCAAACAAAATCTTAATATTTCAAAAGAATCTAGAAGGCATTCCCAAGCTGAAGCCACACAGTTTTAGAATAACCTAATGATAGAGCCTGAGGCCATCTGGAAGCTAAGCAGGATCAGGCCTGGTTAGTCTTTGGATGGGAGACCACCTGGGAACACCAGGTGCTATAGGCTTGGGAGACAGACCCAGCAACCCACTCCCAAAAATCAGTAAGCCACTGAAATCCCTATGAACAGCAGAGAAGCACTGACACAGTGCCAGACATGGCACGGTGTCGGGGAGTGTTTCATTCTGTTGTATGTCAGGCCACTGAGTTAGGCACCAACTCGATAGCACCTAAAACAACAACAATGTTAAGAGTATAAAAGGAAGCTGAGGATCACAGTACCCACCAGGGATTTCCAAACTGCACCAGAGGGGAGAAGAGGTGAGAGGCCCCCAGCCTTCCCCCATTATGTCCTCTACCCAACATCGCCCCACCCTTCCAACTGCACCACCATCAGTAATTTCACATTTCACCTAACAGCTCATTAAATATAAATCCCAAAGTTGAAAAGAACCAGCAGTGCCAATGAGGAGCAGCACTATGTCAGACTCCACAGAGCTCTGGCAGCGCTCAAGGTTGAAGCCAGGTCTCTTCCTACCTTGCTGCCTCCCTAACCTGCGACTCCAGCTGGTGAGGAGCCAGGGCGGCACGGAGGCTGAGCATGGAGTCACCGTCGGGCTCCCTACAAACATGGCCGTGCTCTTCACACCCAACACTTCACATTTCCATGGCACTGGTGACATCTACTCCATGCCAGACACAATAACCTAGGGCACCACTCACCGGGGGCAGTGGCACCAGCCCGGCAACCTCAGGTGGACGCATGCGTGCGGCATCGTCCTCAGGCTCCGCGGCAGGGTACGGTGGTGGCGGGTAGGGCGGGTACTCCTCTGGAAACACCTCCAGCGGGAGCGGGGCCTCCGGGCCCAGCTCCTCCGGCTCGCCCTGGAGGGCGAGGCTGCTCTCGGGGGCCGTGCAGGGCCCTGGAGGAGCCTGGGCACCACCGCCTTCTGTGGGCTCAGCACCACTGCCCTCGGGGGATGCAGGCTCCAGGGGCCCTGGGGACGCTGCCGCCTCCGGCTCTGTGTGCAGGTAGGGGTTGGGGACCTCGGCAGGGTTCTCGGGGGCCGAGGGCCGGGCGGGGCCGGGCACGCAGAGGGTCTCCATGGCCGCCAGCGTGGTCCGCTGGTACAGCAGCTTCTGCAGGTTCGGGCCGCCCGGGCCCTCAGGCTCCGTGATGGAGCTGCGCTTCTTCAGTGGCCTCGGCGCATTCGACAGCTTCTTGCGCAGGGCCTCCAGGTCTGCATCACTCTGGGTCCGGTATGGGTTCGACAGGAAGGGCAGCAGCTTGGTGGGGCTGAGGGGCCGCGGGATCCTCTCATTCTCGGGGTTTTCTTGAGCGGAGGCCACGGGCTCCGTCTCGGGCTCCGGGCTGCCAGGCGGGCCCTGGCTGCTGGAATAAACGTTCTCAGGGTACTGCTGGGGATTTTGGGCGGCAGCAATCACAGGCTTGCCATACACTGATCAGGAAAAGGAGAAAAAAAGAAAAAGAAAGCCCAGATTAGCACTAATTGAAACTGGCAAGTCACAGAAACAGCTAACAATTACTAAAGCCTCTTTTAATTTCCTGGTTACTACACAATGTCCCTCAAGCACAATCAGTTTCTTCAAATAACAAGATAAAGCAAGGATTCCATCTTTGCGTTAACAAACTTGCTACAGAATAAAAATCCCCATTGATTGTAAAATACACCATTCTTTTATGACACAGTAAGAAAGAAAGTGTGGTCAATTATAACTTAAAATTATAACTTAAAATATCCAAACTTAAAATGTCTAAATGTGAAAAAGACTCAGAACCAATGAAAACTGTTAATCCTCTTAAGTGTCCTGATTAAATCTAACCTCGTACCACCTTACCCTTCATGGGTTCAAAAGCAAATCAAAGCCATTTGTGGTGGGGCACACTTGTGCTCTCAGCATTTGGGAGGCTGAGGCAAGAGGACCGCAAGTTCACGGCCAGTCTGGGCTACCCAGAGTTCTTGCCCCATAAAAACAAAAAAATAAAAATAAACACTGAATCGATGTGAGAAATCCATATTCGGCTTACGAAAGTGAATCACTATCTTTATCAAAGACATTTCCCTTTAATATTCTGATTATATCAAAATTATCTAATTCCCAAATTATTGTATCAGCAGTCTTCACCAAAGACTCATGGAATGAGTAAGATGCAGCATATATATTGATTCTTTGTTGTCTAATTTCTGTTATAATATCCTAGGCCGTAAGGACATGCTTATTTCCTGAGCACAAAACCATTTCATCAATTAAAACATGGTCAATTTTATTCTAGCCCTATAATCTAAGTAACAATTTAGAAAGAACTCAGTACCTTATTATGCTTTCCTAGTTAATTAGTGGCTGTGTCCTCATTAGAACTTAAAATACAGCAGAGGACTGCTTTTCACAGAACAGGAGCGGGCAGCTGCCACGCCCTCTCCCCACTGGGAGCATCCCGTGGGAGCGACAGCGAGGACGCAGTCTTCTGCCTCGCAGCCTGTGTGAGCTGCTTCCTACTCACCCGTGAGCTCCCTCAGAATCAAGACACCACTTTACTCACCCACTATGTGCTGTGCCACCTGCAGTCACTGACATGTAGCAGGCACTCCGCTGAACCCCAAATTAGCAGAACCACAACTACAACTCTTAGAACAACGGCATTGGTCAAAACAGGAAGTGGTGATTTTGCTGTCTGCTGGCTCTGGTATCCAACTTAAGCCTGAAATCTGCCTGGCTAGAAATGAGACCAGGAACCTTACCACTGGCGAAGTGTGGGCCTCGGCTCTGCGTCTTGGTCAGCGCACTCTGCACAGCCTGCTGGAAGTTTTTGCCGGGAGCCTGGTGCTGTGTGTACATGGAATAGATGGAGCTGGCCGCCACCGTCTGCGGCTTCCGGAAGGCTGGGAGGAGGGTGTCTTTGGAGGGCTGCGGGGTAAAAGGCCGGACCGCAGCAGCAGGAGGACTTTCCTGCTTACAGCCTGGAGACAGGGCCTGGTCTTGGCCACCTGAAGGGACACTGGGGGGCAGGAGGCCCCACAGCTGCTGTCCTGCTGGCTTGGGTTTATGTCCTGCGGCTGTCACAGCGGCCGGCAATGGCTGAGGACTTCCATCTGGCTTCATGTCAGAAGGAGACTGGCTGCTCTGTCCAAAGTAAGGCAAGTTAATCTGTTTTGGTTTTGTAGGAACAGGAGGTGGTACTTTAGTCACATTTTTATTTGCAGCCTGTAATACACAAACACACATGGAAAGAGGGAGAGAGAAAGCTGGTTACAACTCTGTATAACTGGTATGCAGGATGGAACCGAGTCTCCCAAATCCAAGTATACACTGTGAAAATACTAGTTCTACCTTTTAGAATCATTTAAAAAACCTAAATTTCTACATTCAATCACATTAATAAGGGACTTCAGTGACGCAGTGCAGTTCTGCCCTATAAGACATCCTCCCTCCTGGTTCCCACCTTCTAGTTGGGCAACTGTGAATGCCCACTTGGAATTGTTTAACTGCCATCTTTCATATTTACAGGACGCACCAATAAACAAAGGCCATGTGCGTTAATCAGAACTTCTCGCAATCCTGCTGGGCATGGTGGTGCACACCTGCAATCCCAACATGTGGGAGGCTGAGGCAGGAAGATTCTGAGTAAGAGGCCAGCCTTGGCTACAAGGCTGAGACCCCGAGACCTTGTCCCCAAAAAACAAAAACAAAGAAAAACCCCAAAGAACTTCACACAATCTAGACCACTTTAAAAACCACCTACCTTGCGGCACTCATCTGTAACCTGCTTATCCAAAGTTAAGATCCTAAGTTATAAAAGATTTACCATCAAATAATAATTTGACATAACCTCAGCTCCCTATTTCAAAGAAATGTGATATTTGAACAACACACATATGGTTCTTCAATGTATTTACGCTACCGAGAAGCGAGTACGTCGGCATTCTCCAACAAAGTGAGCACAAACATGTTCAAACAACAAATTAAAATAACTAAAATAACAGAATATTGTTATATTTTCTTTTCTTTCCTTTTTTTAGTTTGTTTTTTGTGATACTGGGGGTTAAACCCAGGGCCTGGCGCTTGCATGCTTTGCAAGTGCTGGACCCCTGAGCTGCACCACAGCCCAATTTTTTACTTTTTGAGACAGGGTCTTGCTAAGTTACACAGCCTGCCTCTGGTCTCGAACTTGCGATCCTCCTGCCTCGGCCTCCCGAGGCTGGGATCACAGGTGTGCGCCACCACGCCCAGCCACTGCTATATTTTCTAATGTTCCAGATACATTTAATTTCCTCTCCCCTCTCACGTAATACTTTATCCTTTCTAAAACAACGCACTATGCCACCACCATTCAGTTTTAACAACTAGGACGTTCCCAAGTACCTGAGCATCCCGCAAGATGTCTTCACTGCTCTGGTTCTTCCTCAGGGTGCCAAAGGTGGGCGGGGCAGCACACTGGTCCACGGTGTCAAACATGGAAAAGGGCCGCACTTTCTTCTCTTTCTCCCTCAGCGGAACCTCCCCATCGTCACCTGCAGACAGAAAACACATTCTGACAGTCAGACTATTTGGAATAAAACTGCTCATTCACTCCTGAGCTTCTCTCTCCTAAATCTCTCTGGAAGTCCACACTAAGTACCTTCCTGTTTTTAAACTAAGCTAATAAAAGAAAAGCCCAAGCGTTACTAGTCCCATAGCTTCCCAGCCAGAGGAAGGTATTGTATGAATAAACCATACACTATTAGAACTGATCCTACTTTTAACCCACTAGCAAACTGCCTAGAGAAGAACACATAGTGCCTTTCCCGTGACCAAACCGTGATGTTCAGGAGGAAGGCAAACAGACTTCACCTTGGTCCAGGGTATTCCCTGGGCTCTGAGGCACAGAAGAGCCCGGGGCCAGCAGAAGGTCTGCATTTGAAGGGCTCCAATCTGGGCCAGGTGGCTGGATTTTCAAGCCTAGAATGCAGAAAAGCAGCTACAGATAACCAAGCATTCTAAAGGTAAATTTACTACTTCCCTTTAGTGCTAAGACTCTTCAGCTCTAAAAATAGCT
Organism: Pedetes capensis; assembly: GCA_007922755.1. NCBI lineage: Eukaryota > Metazoa > Chordata > Mammalia > Rodentia > Pedetidae > Pedetes > Pedetes capensis. The sequence continues at coordinate 114,496 of VMDO01003515.1, forward strand.
TTAAATTCCAGGCTCACAACCTCCAGTAAATTTATTTAGAAAATACTATGTTAGATTGTGTTTCTAATTTTAGATTTTCCCACCTTACTCAAGTAATTTAAAATTATTCATAGCAAACAGAAAGTCAGTTTGCCCCAGTAAAGACTCAGTTCGTTGTTATTCACTGTTTAAAAAAATATCACTATTACCTAAAAGATGATTCCAATCCAACAGACCTCACCATTTAAGATATATCTTATGAACAGTATCTCAAGTGATATGTGTATTAAAAAAGGCCAAGTATGGACATTCATTCCATGACTTTGACCATGGCTTTCACAGATCAGAGTATTGAAGATTCTTCTATACTGATCCTTAAATTTTAACTGCGATGGCTTCTGGTTTTGTTGTTGTTGTTGTTTGTTTTTTATTGTATTTGTTTTTATTTTTGATTTTTGAGACAAGGTCTCATGAAGCTCAGGCTGGCAGGGAACTTGCTATATAGTCCAGGCTGGCCTCAAACTCACGATCCTCCTGCTTCAGCCTCCTGAGTGCCAGGATCACAGGCATGTGCCACCATGTTCAGCTCTGCTTTTTCTTATAGAAACAAATTAAATAGTTACTAACATCAAATTCCTTAATAAAAGAGAAGAAACTTTTTTTTTCTGGGGCTGAATCTCAAACTCAAGCTTCTTCTGCCTCAGCCTCCCAAGTGCTAGGATGACAGGCATGAGCCACCATACCCAGCAAGAAGGGGTTTTTTCAAAACAGTGTTCAAGCTGGACATGGTGGCGCACGCCTGTCATCCCAGCGACTTGGGAGGCAGAGGCAGGAGGATCATAAGTTCGAGACCAGGGGCAGTCTGCATAATTTAGTGAGACTCTTGTCTCAAAAAGTGAAAAAATGGGCTGGGGGTGCAGCTCAGTGGTCCAGCACTTGCAAAGCATGGAAACATAGGCCCTGGATTCAATTCCCAGTACCTCAAAAAATTTTTAAAAAATAAAAAAAAATGAAAAAATTAAAACAACATTCAGATTTTAATTCATTTCATTTCGTGAGTGGAATGGTATTGTTTGGGGTAAAAGAAAAAAATCATTGCACTAGCAAAAATAAAGGATTTCTAGATTTTAAACACAAAAAAGGATATGAAGACAATTCTTTAAAATTTGAACTTAGGAAAAATATAGTGGGGATGGGGAAGAACGAAGGCAGGTAAGGACTCGGAAATTACTCGTTTTTACCTTTACTTTGCGAAGCAGCCCCCGACCTCATATTGGGCAGGGTCTGCATCTTCAGTGGCCCCTCTGGCGCCTGCAGGACCAGGGAGCTGTCAGGCAGGGCCGGCTTCACCAGCAGTTCAGGCCTGGAGGGCATCCGTGGCATGGTGGACGACTGGATGTATGGCCCAACGGCGGCCACGCGGCTCGGGGCGGCCACGGCTTGCTGGGGAAGGTTTCCATCTGATGAAACCTACGTAAAACGCACGGGTCCCTCAGTGTTACGGGGCATAGAGAAGACTGAACATAGAAAAGGCAGTGAAATTTTCATACCGAGCACTTTGGCAATCAAACCGTAATCCACAGCAAATGTCCCCAAACGCAACCACGCCACAACAAGCTCTCGCTCGCACTTTATTATAAGTATTAGAAAGAAAACCAGAGCTGCACGGGCAAGAACATTCAGTCTCTCTTTTTCGAAGACATTCTGCACAGGGATCTTGGGGAAGAGGCTCAGGAAACACTGAGTCCCCTGGGCTGGTCCCTGTGTCCCCTCCTCCTCCGGCCAGGTCCCAGTGGCCCACTTACCGGCAGATTTTCTTTCTGCTGGAGCGCTGCCTTCTTCTTCCACAGCCGGTCCCTCAGCTCATTGACACGCTTGTCCATGACTGCCACTTCTGAATTACGCTTGTTCAAGCACTCCCTCTGTTGCTGCAGCTTGGCACTCTGCTCTTGATTCAATTTGTTTCTTAACTGAAAAAAAACAGGAAACAAAAAGCCAAGGAGTTGGGAAGACAAATTTCTCCAACAGGTCATCACATGGTTAACTATTATGTAAGTTCTAAAAATGTAAGGCCCTGCACCCTCCACACGCCTCCCCTCCCAGTGTAAAATTAAGTGGCATCCGTGCTGGACCACTGGCTGTGGCTACCCCTCGAGTTTCCTGTTTGAAGTACCATAAACTTTATTCTGGACTCTCTGGTCCCCGGTCTTCTCCCACCTTAAGGAAATGCAGCTGAAATCCAGCTCCCCTGGCGCCTCTGCAGCCAGCCTCGGGCTCCCAAGAGGAGTTCCCTCCCCCGTTACTCAGCACGGCGTACCTGCAGCTCCTTGTACAGGCGGTCCAGCTCGGCCACTGCGGGCTGGCTGTCGTGGTGGCCGTCGCTCCGGCCGCTCTTCAGCATCTCCAGCTGCCTCGTGAGCTCCTCCACCTTCGACACAGCCAGGACCAGCTCCCTCTGCTTCTGCTGGAACAAGCTATTCATCTGTTCAATTTCCTCCACTACAAGGAGAGGGAACAGCAACCACAGTTGGAAAGAAAAATAAGGACGGACTAAATCCCCGGCAACCAAGGTTTACAAATAAGCTTTCTAATAAAAAGTAGACAACTCTTTAAGGATGTCCTAGATTCATATTACTGCTTTTAGAAGCAACTGAAATCAACAGACACCTCTAAATGTCTGTGCTTTGATCTGGATGTGGACATTTAAAGAATGTGCAGAATCTATACAAAGAATATTATTAACCACGAAACTCCAAAAAAAAAAAAGGAAATTTATTTAGGGTTTTTGTTCTCATTTTTATAGTAGAGGGAGCTAACAATCATGAAAACCTTACTTAAAATGGTATTGTAATAAATGGAGGTACCACATGAACAGAAATCCTTACTTCCATCAAATTTGTGATCAAAAAGTGAAGAAAAAAATGCTACATTTTCCAGAAGTAATTTTAAAACTTTGTCTAAAACACTCAATGCTGCATTCAATTGAGAGAAACTTACAAGATCAAAGCAGTGAATTGCTTTTTCATAAAAATGCACTTTAAAGATTACAAAGACTCCACTTTTTCTTACTTAGTACAAAATTATAAGAACTTCTGACACCACTTTGATTTCTTTTGCCCAACAGGCTTAACCGTTGCCTTGGGTGTTACTGGGAGCAGCGTACCGAGCTTCCCGTTGCTCAGCCTCTTCTGCTCCACGTGGCCTTTCAGCGCCCTCACTTTCTTCAGCTTGGCTTCCTGATTCTCAGCTATTTCTTTGAGCCTCTTAAGCTTCTCCTGCTCAGCCGCTTGTTGCTGCTGACGCTGATCTTGTTGTTTCAAAAACTTTAAGCGCTGTTCCTAAAGATGAAAAAAAGAAGCAACCACTGGGCACATCACTCTCAACAGGCAAACGACTAACCCCAAGCAATCGCACGGCGATTGGATGCCAAGGTTCAGGCGCGCCTGCAATGTAGCTCTGCTCTTCCCACACATCCTACCTGCTGCCAGTGCCATCACAGACTAAGTGTGCTCAGAACGGACACTCCTGAGCCCACCCGAAAACCTCTTGGAGATCAGATTCAAGCATTCACATTTTTAATCCAAGTGGTTCCTACACAGCAAGAAGCTGAGATCACTGAACTGGTTTTCATGAAGCACCGCTACAATTTTAAGAAGGAGCCTGTGCTGAGTTGGGAAGTGGTATAAGAAAGTATTTAGATACAGACGACATGGATTCAAATTTAGATTTAAACCCAAGCTCTGCCACTTATTAACTGTGGAACCTTAGGCAAATTATATAACCTCAGCAGGTACACGGTCTGTGTTTCTTCATCTACAAAACGGGGATGATCAATAGTAACGGCTTGTTACCGTGGTAAGGATTAAATGAAACAAGATATCTAAATCTCTGCTCAGTATCTTACTGAGTATATACTACACAAATGGCAACTGGAAAGAGTCAGAGAGATAATGTCTTTGGAAAACTGCAACTATGTGATTTAAAAATTTATTTTTATTATATTAAAAATATTAACCAAGTATGGTAGCGTATACCTATAATCCAAGCAACTCAGGCAGCTGAGGCAGGAGAATTGCACACCAGAGGCAGCCTGCACAACTTAGTGAAAATCTGTCTCAAAAATTAAGAAAGGGCTGAAAGTACAGCTCAGTGGCAGAGTGTGTGCCTAGCACAAGGCCTTGGGTTCAATCCCCTGTACTTAAAAAATAAAACTGAGTAACAGAATCACACAACCTATAATCCAAAGTGAATGCCTCAGATCAATATACCTAAAACATATAAATAACATGGGAGTCATTTCAAAATAAGATCCTGAGGTTAGAAATGCCCTTTCCAACAACCAACCTTTCTTTGTGGATATATGTCTTTACTACTCAGGTCATGGCACATCCAACAACCTGCCAGCTTGTCAGAAACCCAGGATCTCCAATTCTAACTCATAACTACTGAACCCGAACATGTATTTTCAATGAGATCCTGAGATATCCAGGCTAACCAAACACCATACCTTCTCTAAAGTTTGACCTCAGGGTCACTTTGATTCTTAGAAAAAACCACAGAGCTACATTCCAAGAGATACAGGCATAAATCAAAGGACTGTAAATACAGGCAGTAATCACTGAGAACTCCCAGACCCCCTGATAACACAGGGAACATGCGTGAGCCAACCTTCAACCTCCAGCACATCCTAGATCAACAGACTGACCAAGCCTGCACCACCCCCCTTACCCCTACCTGTAATCCTCAATAAAAACCCTTACCCAACAATGAGTGTGGCACCCTCGAGCTCAAGCTTTAATAAAGGTTCTTAGTTCTTGCATGTGACTTTGGATCCCTGGTGATCTTTGGGGAACTCGAACTTTGGGCATAACAATCCTAAGAAGCATCACAGGCATTTCAAGTTTGCAAAGCAATGAAGACACTTGAGAAGGTGGTGCCTGGTATTGCAGATGAAAATGGACACACAGGATCCTAGGAAGTACCACGTGGAAGGGCAGTGTGTGCTGGGAACTGCCTGACTCATAAAGCTACTGATGTGTGATCTCCCAACCCATCAACTGTCCACCTCAGCTGCAGTGAACTTGTTGTTGTTGTTGTTGTCACTGACAGCTGGTTAAGGATACTGCATGGGTAGACCACAGGCTGAAAAACCAGTCTGAAGGCCCACTCCAGCTTGCTGCTTTTGTAAGTAAAGCGTCACTGGAACATAGCTGCCATTTGCGGCTGCTACGCAGGCAGCACAGCGTGCAAAGCCGAAGATTCTCACCAGGAACCCTAAGGAGAGATGTCTGAAGGCCTGTGCTTTAGATGAGAAGCCTTGGCTGGCAGGAGAAGTGGCCGTGAGATGGGTTTTAGAGGTGATGGAAAGGCTTCTTACAGTGATTTTCCTTATGCAAGGCCAGGACGAGGAGTAGTTTTTGGGTAAAGAATGTCCCCAAAAGGAAGCAGCCTATTATTGGTGGCAAGCAGCAGAAGGGGACAGTGTTAGCACTAATAAACGCGTAACGCTGCTCCTGCTGTAGCCCAGAGTAGGTCCTAGGAACAAAGCTAAGCTTTCTTTATCACTCTCCTATGTCACTGATTCCCAGTACAGGACAGTTAACTTGGATCAAAATCAGGACAGCACAGACGCAGTACAGTGCACCTGTACTCCCAGCTACCCACAGGCTTAGGGAAGAGGATCACTTGATCCCAAGAGTGTCACACCAGCCTGGGAAACAGAGACACCATCTCAAAATGGAAGGAAAAAAAATCCAAAGGCCAAGAAAACCATGCACAACTGGGAGGATACAAGGGTTTCTGCAAAATGCTGAAGTAAGGGGAAGAAAGCACCTTCGCAGTTGATGGTATCACCGCCTACGCAGCAGGTAACTAGTGAGAACAGCCCATACGCAGCTTCTCACACATGCTGACAAAGGCGGATTGTCAGATCTTCGGAAAGAAGAGATTACCTTCGTAGCCAGCATTTGTTGCTGGGCCTCAATCTGTTGCTGCTGGCGAGATGCCATTTCCTGGAGTTCAGCAAGAGTCAGGTCCATCCTTGGACTGTTAACCTACAAATAAAAACACAAACACCCACAATTCAACTTATGTTAACACGATCCTACAGATTCCTCCCTCAGAGGCCTATTTACAAGCTACATCTGAACCAACTATGACAACATTAGTTAGCCAGTCCCTTTTACCATGCTAAACAGATCATCAATTTTACATTAGCATTCTCTGTGTTGACTTATAAAGATATAAAACATACTAATATACAGACCAATAATCTGTTATTTTAACTTATAAATTTTCAACTAAATAGTTTCAACAGTCAGGGAGATAAAATAATTCAAGGATTACTTTATTCTGTGATTATTTTATTTTATCTACTTTGTAGTACTTGAGGGTTGAACCCAGGGCCTCTCACATATTTTGCAAGTGCTCTACCACTGGGCTGAACCTCCAGTCCATTTTCTACTTTTTTTTTTTTTTTTTGAGTCAGGGTCTCTCTGAGTTATGCAGGCTGCCTCTGGCCTCAAAGTCATGATCCCCCTGCCTCTGCATCCCCCATCACTGGGATTACAAGCATGCACTACCATGCCTGGCCATTCTGTGGTTAATTTATTTTAGGATGGTAGTGTTTAATTATTTTAAACACAGTAGTGGGCTACTGACAGCAAACCTAGAATCATCAGAACATTATTTAAAAATATACCAGCACTAAAAAAATTCAAGATACACTGGGTCACCACGAACACAGTAAGGATGTCTACTCTTATAAAATCCATTTGACATTGTCCTACAGAATCTAGCAAGTGCAATATAACAAGAAACAAACAGAATCTTAATTGATAATGAAGAATTAAACTGCTTTTACTTGTAAACAACACACTTACCTATGAAGAAAATCCTATGGAATCTACAAAAAAGCTATCCAAACTAATAAGTTATTTAGCAAGTTTGAAAGGTAAAACATCAATACACACATCAAAAATTGTATTTCTACATACAAGCAATGATCAAAAATACAAAAACTTTAAATATCATTTATAACAGCATCAAAAATATGAGGTACTTTGGGATAAATTTAGCAGATATGTAAAACATATACACTGAAAATTTCAAAATATTACTGAGCCAGTTAGAAGACCTAAATAAATGGAAAGGTATACCATGTTCATGAATTTGAAAAGCTCAATATTATCAAGGTGCCAATTCTTTCCAAATTGATCTATTAATTAAACAGAATCTTAATCAAAATCCCAGGGGGCTTCTTGGTAAAACCTGATAAACTGAACTTCATATGGAATGCAAAGCATCTAGAAAAGCCAAGATAACTTCAAAAAGAATAAAGCTAGGGAATTTATCCTACCACACTTGAAGATTTATAAAGTTCCAATAACCAATATAGTGTGGTACTACTATCAAGATAGATAAGTAAACCAGGCACTGTAGTGCATGCCTGCAATCCCAGCTACCCTTGGGAGACTGAGGCAGGAGGATCACAAGTTTGAGGCCAGAGGCAGCCTGCATAACTTACCAAGATTCTGGCTCAAAATAAAAAAAAAATACACAAGGGGGGCACAATGGGGATACAGCTCAGTGGAAGAATAATTGCCTAGCATGCTCAAGGGCCTGGTTTCAAGCCCTCAATACTGGAAAAAAAAAAAGAAAAGAAAAGAAAAGAAAAGAAATAAAAACATGCCTGCAAAAAAGTCTTAACGGGCTGGGCGAAGTGGCACACGCCTGTAATCCCAACGGTTCTGCAGGCAGAGGCAGGAGGATCGCAAGTTCGAGACCAGAGGCAGTCTTGCATAATTTAGCGAGACCCTATTTCAAAAACAAAGTAAAAAAATGGGCTGGGGGTGCAGCTCAGTGGTCCAGCACTTGCCAAGCATGCAAGTGTGAGGCCCTGAGTTCAACCCCAAGTACTGAAGAAAAAAAAAATAGTCCTAACGGGTAACACTATTTTTGCCATCCTTCCATTACCCTTTCATCATTGTAAGATAACTTTAAGATCAAAGAATAGAAACAGGAAGAATCTAAGGAAATGCAGAGGAGGAGCAAAGGGTACTTTTGATAATCTAGACTCCAACATATATTAGCTATAGATGGGACAAAGTTAATCTCTAATGATATTAAGAATTGTGAGCTCTGCAAAGAAACACCTTCAAAGTATATGAAGACACATTCATATGCAATAGCAAGAGCATTAATATACAATATTCCATTTTTCTGAAAGTGATTATAGCAACAAATAATCACAAAACACCCCAAATACTTCCTCAAACTTGCTCAATATTTGTTTTGTTATGAATTTATGGTACATTTAGCATCCAACTTCTTAAACTAGCCACATAGACATCAATAAAATTATTATTACTTCTTATGGAATAAACAAGATAATCTTGAAGGCGGGGCGTACCCTTAACTCATTGAATAACAAACAAACAATGAATGAGATTTAGAGGCTAAGAAACAGTATTATTAGGGCATACATAATATGAACAAAAACAACCACTTACGCCATTTTCCTTTCTTCGATGCTCACCAGAAACTTTTACTCCATTTCTTTTTAGGCTTGGGTCCTGAGATCTTGGTCCACTCACTAAGCACAAAATTCAAAAACCCTGAATTAACACTAGAGTTGACACGGTCAGTTCATTTCTAAGTCCTGTCATTACTGCTGTTTGATACATCAGTTGAATGTATACCTAAAATACTTTCTAACAGCAATTGGAGTTTAGGTTTCATAATTCATCCTGTTTTGGAAAATTAATCAGCATTCAGGAACATCTCACATCACCTATTCACTAGGAAAGCTGCCTGACTCACATAATGAATGTGGAAAAATTAACCAAATTAATGTACTTCTGACTGTGGGTAATTCATACCAAATGCTTACAGCTGTTCCTCCCAGTTCTCAGCTACTCAGTAGAGAAATCAAAAAGAGCTTCATTGAAAGAAATAACTAAAATCAATCCATTCTTTCACGCATTAAGAGTACAACTTACACAGGAAGGAAGCAATTAAAAATAGAATGAGTGGTATTTTGATGATCTGGTTAATTGGGTGCATTCTTTGGTAACTCATAAGCACTTCTTCACTTATTTAAGAAAAATATCTCCAGCTAGGCTCCATGGCACATTCCTATAATCTCAGCTACTTGGGAGGCCAAGGCAGGAGGATTGCAAATTCAAGGCCAGAGGTAGACTGCACAATTTAGTGAGATTCAGCCCCAAACTATAAAAAAAAAAAGGGACTGGAGGTGAGCTTAGTGGTAGAGCACATGCTTAGCATGTGTGAGGCCCTGGGTTCAACCCCCTGGTACTGCAAAAGAGAGAGAGAAAGAAGAAAGGAAGAAAAAGAGGGAAGGAGCCAACAGGAAGCAATGGAATGAATGAATGAATTTGTTTTTCTTGGTTTGGGAAAGTACTAACTGAACAACACTAGGGATTGTGCTTTTTTGGCTAAAATTAATTTTCAAATCAAAACATGAATCTCTCAATACCACTTAATATATCATTAATTTAAACTAACATAAGAAATAGTATCAGCAAAGATAATTTTTAAAATACATTAAATTAAGCTCATAACTGTAATTCCCAGAAATTAGAAAGCTTATTAAATTATTTCCGAAGAAATTTCAGACTAAAATTTCTTTGAGTGCATTGTCTATTATACCTGTCAGGAAGTGTAGAACAAATTCCCATGTCAATAAATAAACAAACAAACAAAAACCATGTCTATCCTCAGATCCAGGTATCACATTTACAGATAATCCTAATGCTTTACTTTTATTTTTAAAATACCACTCAATTTTCTAACAAAATAGCTCAGGTAATCTGTCACAATATTTCTGCAAGGAAAAAAGTATTTAAGAATAACTGCTTTCTTGGCTGCCTCGGGGTACTTAAATCACTTCTCCTTAATATAATCAGTTATATAATTAGAGTAAAAAGAAAGAGCTTTAAAAATAGTTTCATACACGTTCTGGGTCACAGGTCCTAGTTGAAACTAGGAAAAGAACCAGGTAACAGTCTCCTGTCCTGAAAGCCTGGACTAAGCACGGTGAGTTAACACCTTCCTTCCTATAGCTGACTGATAAGCAGTCCTGCCTTCCACCCTCTCAAGGCTGTGTGGCACTGGTGTTTTGCAACTACGTGGAAACGGCTCCTTTCCTTAGCACTGAATCTCTCACATTACAGATGCGCTGACACCGCACACTGCACTAGTGGGAGACTATTTAATAATTTACCCAGGACTACACAGAAAGACACTGAACTAGGAGATGCATGGGTAAAGCCAACTTACTAATTACAAAAAGATGTACATAGTAAGGTAAATAAAGAAGAAAATAAAAATAAGATGTAAATGCTGATTTAAAGGTATCAATTTAAAGGTATTTAAAAAACAGCTCGGGGGAAAAAAATATATGCATATCTAAAACAAGACTGCAGACACCAGTGATCCTGGAAGGCCTGTGACTCAGCCTGGCCAAGGTGATTCAGGTTCCACTCCTGGCTCTGCCACTAGGCCTGTGGCCTCTGACAAGTCACTTAACCCTAAGTATCACCACTTTTTGGGCCGAGTAAAAGGGGCCAGATTAAGTGAGCTCTGGCCCCTATTCTCCTTTTAATCATTCCTAATGGTCAGGTGCCACACAGACTCTTAGAGTAATACAAGTCAGTAATAAAACAGGGATTTTATAACGTCTGTTTCTATCTGTTACCTACATCATTACTCTCAAGAAAACTGTCTTCAATTTTCATTTTTAAAAGTCTGCCATCCCACAGGCTCAGGAGGCAGAGAGAGGAGGATCGCCAAGTCTGAGGCCAGAGGCAGCCTGTGCAACTTAGTGACACCCTGACTCGTGATCAAAAATAAAAAATGGGCTGGGGGTGCAGCCCAGGGGTAGAGCGCTTGGAAAGCAGGCATGAGGCCCTGGTTCCACCCTCAAGTACCGGAGGAGAAAACACATAGGAAGTCGGCTGCAGCCTGTGGCTTTGCCACAAGAAAGGCACTTCCTCACAGAGCCCCAGATGTGAGGCTGCTCATTCTCTCACATCCAGGGACGGCCGTGTCCTCAATGTCCAGTGCGGCTTCCCACCCACCCCACAAAGTCTGGTCACAACCCTCCGTTACTAAGAGGTGACCACCTGCCTCCGATTCTCTCCAAGCCTGCATTCTAGATGGAAGCGAGCCTCTCACCTCCCTGGCCCCATTGTCTCCTCTCTAATCCAGGCACACTTTCAGGGCCCAACCTGGGAGACAACATCCCCTGGGAGCTGTACCTCTGGAATCTCAAGTTCAAGCATTCTGCTTTCTGACCACGATTTCCCTTCCACCTACCTATCACACCCACTCCTCCTCCCCATCTACCTGTCCACTAATCACCTGAGACCGGCAGTCTCTGGGCCGTCTGCTCTTCCCCCAGGTAGCTCCCTCCTGTCTACGCCTGTCTCCCATCCAGCCGCGATGCCACCTTGCCAGTACCTCCCCCAACCCCAGGCCCCTGACTTCCCAGGGAGTTTGGTCGATCTGATGCTTCCTCCCACCCACTGGGCTACAGAGCACCACTGGAGGAAAACCACACGTGGCCTCCAGTCTCCCACAGAGCTGGCCTGGCTCCCTGTAAGCACACTCTCCTCTGCCCATACCAGCTCAACCTGTAGACCACCGTCACCTTCAAATGACTCTACCTCCCACCTCCAAGTAAACAACACGTTTTCAGACAGAAACCTCTCAATTTGCTCCCCAAAACGCCCAAGTGTAGCTGCATCTGCCACTGTTTTATTGCTGTCCTGCCATAATGTCGGAGGGTTTCCTCCTGTCCAAGAGGCCTCTGTCCATCAGGGCCATGGAAACGTCTTCTCAGGGGTCTTGCCCTGTGCGATCAAGCGTTCCCTCGCCCTTAAAAGTTTCAAACTCCTGCTCTGCTGACTCTTTCCCACCCACATCAGAAAACCATAGTCAAAATTCTGCCACCTCCCAACAAAACCAGCCCCTCTTCTCTCCCCAAGGGCAATCAGGTCTCCGCTAAGAGACCTGCCCCGACCAGGTGCGCGCAGAACCTCCCTTCCCTCTCCACTGCCTGGCACCTCAGGCTGCACCACCTACCTCTCCCCCACTACTGCAACTGCAAAACAAAAGCTCAAATATTCGCTACAATTCACAAAGTGCTAAGTACCGATGTCCCTGCCCGGAGGGCGCTCGTGGCGAAGGAAGAACCGCACTTCCGTCCTCTGACTTCCGAATCGTTGAAGAAGATCGAACATTCGCTCATTATCAGCAACGGGGCGCTCTAAAAAAAAAAAAAAAGAGAGAGAGAGAGAAATCATGTTATCTGCAAGTAAAGAAAGACAAGCATATTTTACCACCAACCCTTAATGCAAATTATTCACCACGGAGGCAGGCAGTACTTAGTACCTTCTTTCATTATAAGGACTTAGGAAATGAGGTGTCACAGACGTTCCACACTTACAGTGAGTGTCAAGCAGAGTGAATACTAGAGAGAGGACAGTCCCTGGGCCAGTGGCCGACAGCTCCAGAGTCTATAACTCTGCCTGTGCCCTATCTGCTGTGGCACGCCACGTAACTTCAGTAACCTACTAGGTCAGAGGGTCCTTCTTACTGCTACCGTTCTAGGATTCTCTAAATAGACAAAAAATTTAAAAGCACCTTGCTACCTAGTCTACTCTTATTTTAGAAATCACAGGCTTTAATATAGGCTATTCCTAGACTATAACTTCCTAAATAATGTTAAGAAATTAGACTTCCCCAGTTGCAAACAAAAGGCTGTTTGTTTTGAAAATAGATCTAGCCCTCTTAAGGCAAGACTGCCAATTTTCAGAGACAAAAAAAAGGGCACAGCTAAATACTCCAGTAAATGGGAGCTTGAAGAAAAGCAAAGTATCTTGAGTTCTCTTCAAAACACCTTCCAACCTCAGGAAAGGAGGCTGGATATAAAAACCAACACTAGTTGAGAAGGCAAGTGTTTAAAATCAAACAAACTCCAATAATGTCAACACAATTTTGGTAAGAATTTTGAAATAGGCAGGGTGCGGTGGCTCACACCTGTAATTCCAGTGACTGGGGAGGCAGAGGCAGGAGGATCTCAAGGTCAAGACCAGAGGCAGTCAGTGTAACTTAGATTCTGTCTCAAAACGCTAAAGAAAGGGCTAGGGGGACAGCTCAGCTGTACAGGGCTTGCAAAGGCAAACAGGCATGAAGCCCTGGGCCCAACCCCCGAGTAGCACAAAAGAGAATACTGAAACAGCCAATGAAAACTCTACACATTTATCAGTAATCAAATAATCAGCATCACGCTCTCAGCACCCTAAATAAACACAGTGGGCAGAGAACGGGGCAGTGGAGCACTCGGCAGCCAATTCTGCGAATGAACCCTGAACTTGATCTGCCTGGCTGGAACAGACATGCACTGCTGGTTCTCCTTTCAGTGATGCAGTGAGCTGGTGTAGACCTCTCCCCCACCCCCGCCCCGTAAACCACCCAAGTTCTCCTGAGGTCCCCTCAAAAGACCCCCATAGCTGAGAAGTCGCCCTCCAAAAGAAATTCTGAATGGCCCCCCACCCGGTCCCTGCACATTCCTCACGCACATGGGCTCCCACTACACTCAAAAGCACGCGGTCAAGCCAGGCGTGGAGGTACACGCCTGTGGGCCCCTACTGGGAGGCTGAGGCGGGAGACCATGAGGTCAAGGCCAGCCTGGGTTATGCAGCGAGACCTTGTCTCAAAACAGACAGACAAACAAACCAAAACCATAGCAGGTGGGAGCGAAGAAAAAACCCCAGGTTCCAAGAGCAAAGTGGACTTAAGGGAAGTGCAACAGCTTCCAGGCCCCGCTGTGCTGCCCTGGAGGGACAGGGCCCTGCTTACCAGCGCCAGGCACAAGGACGAGGCCCGGCCCCCACAAGCTCCAAGGGATGCGCTCGGGGCTCTCAGCTCCTCGATAACACAACCCTCCCCTCGCCTTCGCACACACTGGTCCTCACACTCGTTCCCGCCCTGGGAGCCTGCGGTCATCACCCGCAATATGCACACAGCTGCCACCTGCTTCTCCCTCCACACTGTAAGGTACCGGAGGCAGGGAACTCCCACCTCTGCATCCCTCAGAACAGCACACGTCACAGGCACCCAACAACTGTCCTCCAAGCCAACGCATGACAGGAGAGTAAGGAAATGGACAGGATCCGAGGCAGGGGGAGGACAGGGAAGGGAGAGACTTTAACGCACACAGAATCAAGCAACAGGGAGTACAGCTAAGGCTTTGGAGATACGAGTGCACTGCTCTTTTCTGTCATCCTTTCGGTGCTGAGGACCAACCCAGGGACTTGCGCACAAGCCGTCCTCCACCATTGAGCGACAACCCCAGCCTCAAAGAATGACACAAGTATGTTCCTTAAACAACACACAAGCATGTTTGAGGTCTAGAACAGAAATTTTTTTAAATACCTAAAAAATAATGAGGGAAAGGTAAAAACCAAAGGCAATGTGAGCAAAGGATGGATATAAAGATGCAATTTGAAAAAAATGGAAACCCACATGGTGGGTAAAGAATTGAAGACAGGCAACCTCACATGCAATCAGAAAAATGCAAATCTATGCCAAAGACCAGTTTTCAGTTACTAGTTTAGGAAAAAAAAATTTTTTACAGTACTGAGGGTTGAACTCAGGGCCTCATGCCTGCATGCCTTACAAGTGCTGGACCACTGAGGTGTACCCCTAGCCCCCCCCCCTTTTTTTTTTACTTTTTGAGACAGGGTTTTGCTAAATTACACAGACTGCCTCTGGTCTTGAACTTGCCATCCTCCTGCCTCTGCCTCCTGAATCGCTGGGATTACAGGTGTGCGCCACCATACCCAGCCATACATATTACATTTTTAAGTGTGTGAACCTTAAACCAAGAAATTCTACTTAGCATCCACCCTAGAGAGACGCTTGCACATCATCAAAAGAGGATCTTGAAAGGATTTCATTCTGTTTTGCTTTATAGGATCTCGTTATTACAGCCCAGGCTGGCCTCAGACTTACAATCCTCCTGCTAAACAACCTACGTGCTGGGGTTACAGGTGTGCACCACCACACCTGGCTTCAAAAGAGGCTCTTAAAAGGATTTCTACTTCAGCATTTACAAAAACAAGGGTGGAATTAGCATTGATGTTCACCAATAAAGAAATGGTTAGACAACTGTAGTTTATACAAGTTATGGAAAATTATGTGATAATTAAAAATAGTGGTATAAACTGTGCTCTGTGGCATATGCCTATAATCCCAGCGACTAGGGAGGCTGAGGCAGGAAGATCACAAGTTCAAGGACAGAGGCAGAGCACTTGCTTAGCATGCGTGAAACCCTGGGTTCAATCTCTCAGTACTGAAGAAAACAAGAAATACTGTGACATAGTTTTACAAATACTAATCTTTACCTTCAAGTTATAAGGTAAAATAGCAAACTGCAGGATATTGATACATATATTTACATAAAGAAAAAAATAGAAACAACACATGAAATTATTTCTATGGTTACTTACAAATGTAGAGAAAAGGCCTGAAAAGTTATTTGCTAAAATCCTAAATAATTACCATCAAGTGATCGAGGAGTAGGCATGGGGGAAGAGACAGCCCTTCTGTCTGTATCTTTTTCCTCTTTGACAAACAAGATCACATTGAGCTGTGACCATTTTGAGACAGGGTCTCATTATGTTACCCTGCCTGGCCTGGACCTCTCTGTGTAGCTCAGGCTGGCACTGAACACTCAGCCTTCCTGCCTCAGCCTCCCAGGTGCTGGGATTACAAGCATGTGCCACCACACTTGACTTAAAATTATTTTAATTAAAAAATTATCAGAAGGCTGGTCATGGGGGCACACACCTCTAATCTAGGTACTTGGGAGGCTGAGGCAGGAGGATCACAAGTCTGAGTTACACAGCAAGACTTCATCTATTAAGAAAGAAAGGGAAGAGGAAGGAAGGAAGGAAGGAAGGAGGAGAGGAAGGAAGGAAGGAAGGAAGGAAGGAAGGAAGGAAGGAAGGAAGGAAGCAGGCAGGCAGGAAGGGAGAAAGGAAAAAGCAAAGCAAAGAAATAAGTGAGTTATCAGAAAGAAGCAGCTTTACACATCACCATGACATAGTAAGGGTTACTGAACTCCCTTCCCTGAGCAGGACACCAGACAGGACAGGGAACAGGTGCTATTGCGAGTGTCAAGAAGAGAGTAAAATTCTGGCAAAGACAGAGAACAGTTCTTCCCCCAAGATAATGAGAAGGGCATGCACACATTCAGATAGGTGCGGAGGAAGAAGCCGAATTAGCCTACATAGGATGGCTTTAATTCTCTCCGCAGCACAAAGCAAGGCAATTTGCTGAATGCAAAGTAGGTTACCACAAACAGCCAGAAGTTCATTTACTCATTCAGAAAATATTACCGAGCACTTCCCAGGCACCAGGCCCTTGAGCTGGGGGTAGAACAAAGAACGAGACCACCAGGGTTTCTACTCCTGGGCAGTTTGTACCTGCAGTGTGGGTTTGTGGCTATTGCATATAAAGGGGGATCAGATTGTACACACACAGAGCAGAGTAACACGGACTCTGCCCAGAATCAAACCAGAATGCAGCAGAGAACGAACTTCGAGGCTGGTTTCAGCAGGCCGCTCAGGAGGCTCTAGAGGACGTGACACGTTAGGTGCTCAGGCAGGGGAGGTGACACTCGCCTGTCATCCCAGCATGAGGCTGAGGCAGGGGGAGAGTGAGCTGGAAGCCAGCCAGAGCCACACGATGAGACTCTGCCTCACAAAACAAAACAAAAAAAAAACCCATTTTAGCTGAAATCCAGATGACCAGAAGGAACCAAACAACAGCAGATCTAGAGGAATAGCAAGGACGACCAGGCAGAAGCTCTAAGCTGGGAAAGCGCTTCACGCATCCAAGAGTATGTAAGGGGCCGCAGGAGGCCCCCGAGCACAGCGGGGCAGGTCCCAGGGCCTGCAACTAAGATAGAGAGTCTGGACTTCGCAGTAAGGAGAGGAGAAAACACTGAAGAGCTTTAAGGAGGAAAGAGAAATTATCCAGTCTTCATTTTTAAGAGAGCACGTGGGCTTCCTCATGCAATTAGCCTCTCTGGTCTTTTAAGTGCGCCAAGCAAACACTCCACCACTGAGCCCCATGTCAGCCCGCCTACTCAGCTCTCACGTACAGAGAAAAAGAAGCCACTCGAAGGGAGCGCGCAGCAGGCCTTCCACAACACCCAGCTGTGGGAATGGAACGGCAACCACAGAAGAAGGAGTCCGCCGAGGAAGAGGGAGAGCTTGGCTGAAGCGAGATGCCATGAAGGGCGAGAACCCAACAAGCCTGGTGTCCACCTGGCTCTAAGGACATCCAGGACCGCAAAGGAAGAAAAGGGCAGTGGGAGCTGACCCAGGCTGGGTAGGAATGAGGCTGAAATGATGGAAATAACCCACACACCCATGAGAAAAGCACGCAGAGCCCTTTTGGAACTCCAGAGAACTGGCCCTCGGACTGATTTCAAGTCTCACACTGAGGACTGGGACAGCATCACTGACCTCTGCCCATAGCTACACTTCCTCAATGTGACTGTTGCTGTTGTTAGGTGCTGCCAAGTTGAGTCCGATTCACTGTGACCCTAAGTAAGGCAGAACAAAACACTCCTGACACTGCCATTCTCCAAACTGTCAGTGCTTCTCTGCTATTCATAGGGTTTTCAATGGCAGACTGTTTCAGGAGTGGGCGGCCAGGTCCTTCTCCCCAGCCTACAGCACCAGGTATACCCAGGCGGTCTCCTACCCAAGGACTAAACAGGCCCTACCCTGCTTAGCTTCAGAGGATCGGACGCCATAGAGAGCTTTCCCTAAAATCCTACAAAAAATAAAAAAGGAAGCAAGATAATCAGGATGTCTCAAATTTCTAATAACTTTGTTAACACTCAGAGTCCTATCTGTAGGACAGTAACAAATTTCTTGGGATTCCAAAAAGTATAACGGATAAATTTGACTCTGTCTTATGCATAGGTATCAATGGTTTATTAATGGGTTAAGGAAAGTCTAAGCAAACAAAAAATATTTGCGAGCACCACACCACCCCAGAAGCTTCCACCTGGCATATCTGCCATCTGTGCCACGACCTTTTACATTTTACACTGCTGGGCCTTCACTGGGTTGAAGGAGGAAAAACAGCCAAAAGGCTCCAGGCCACAAGAAAGCTGGGACAAGAGCAGGCTCGGTGGATGCACAGCCCGACAGCTTCCCTGCGGGTACCATGAGCACCCGCACAGGGCCGTGCCGAGAGGCAACAGCTGGGCCAGGAAGGCCGTATCCTACCAGAGCCGCACCACACTTCCACCAAGTGGCAGTCGCTCTCTCCAGGCTCCTTGCACAGGTCCACCACGTCTCTGCCCACCGTCTCCGGGGTCACGGGAACTTCCGTGAAGTGCTGCTCGCTGTTGCTGAGGTACACGGTCAGGAACATCTGCAATCACAAAGAGGGGCCGTCAGCACTCCACCTCAGAGCCCTTCTCCAAACCAGCGGCGCTGGAGGTGCCCGTGTGCCACGCAGCCGTGGGCTGTCTGGCTGAGGTGGGTGGGGGACCCAGGCCGGCCCTGAGCCCTGCCCTTCCATGGGGAGTGCCTGCAGAGCCCCTGAACCCCACAACACAGTCAAAGCAGTGCACTCAGGTGCCAACCAAATCTTTCTCTGAGGTTTTACTTACGCTAATTGGTTACCAAATAAATCTATCAATCCTTTCAAGGCTGATTAGAGAAAATCACACACATAGACTTATTTATGTATCTCTTTTTGGAAGGACACTTAAGCACAACTTATGTGCTGTTTCTAAAAGGGGGATGGGAGACAGGAGACAGAGCTTAAGAGAGAAATCTAACTGTTGCAGCACGTGCTCACATCACCTGCCCTCCCCAATTTTAAATCTAAAGTGTTTCAATCAAAGACCTACTCTATAAGATTTCATTAGCAAGTAAAAATGATTAGCTATTATGCCAAACTTGTCTAACCTTATATATTAACCTTCAGGCCAACAAATAATTAAAATGTTTTAAAAATCTTTTTCCTACTAAAAATAAACACTGTATCTTAAAAATACTGCTACTAAAGAATTCATGTGTTCATAGCTAGGTGTGGTGGCGCACACCTGTACTCCCAGCACTCAGAAGGATCAACGCAAGTTCAAGGCCCATTGGTCTACACAGTGAGTGTCAGGTCAGCTGCATCTTCATAGCAAGACTGGGTCTCAAAAAAACTACTAAAAAAGAAAAGAACTCATGTTTTCTTTTTGTTTGTTTACTTACGGGTTGAACCTAGGGCCTCTCACATACTTTGAAGTGCTCACATACTTTGAAGTGCTCTACCTCTGGGCTGCAGGCACAGCCCATTTTTTTATTTCTTATCTTGAGATAAGGTCTTGCTAAGTTAGGCAGGCTGCCTGTGGCCGGGAACCTGCATCCTCCTGCACCGCCCCCCAGGTGCTGAAATTACAGGCGTGGCCACTGGGCCCTGCATATCTGTT
Source organism: Pedetes capensis (assembly GCA_007922755.1). Taxonomy (NCBI): domain Eukaryota; kingdom Metazoa; phylum Chordata; class Mammalia; order Rodentia; family Pedetidae; genus Pedetes; species Pedetes capensis. Next base: position 134,012 of record VMDO01003515.1, read on the forward strand.
AAATAAAAAAGAAACAAAAGAAAGAAAAGAAATTCCCAATGCTGAAGAAACTGAGTGAAACAGTAAACTGCTGACGACAATGCAAATCAGGGCTCATTCAAAGCCAGGAGTTCCCATTCTGCGTAAATCAATACGTACTTTGGGAGAGCTGTCCTGCTATGAGAACTTTATTAGAGAGAGGACGCAGAGGCTGTGCAGCATAAGCCTGATGGACCCAAATATGGTGTTTGACAATACTTATGAGACCGGGTTGAACTCTGGGGCAAGGGTGGGTTTTGTGACTAAAGAAAAGCAACACAAGTCGCACCTGCGCTCAGTCCGACAACGCAGGGACCCAACAGGCAAGGACCCAGGACAGCGGTCCAAGGGTCTGCCAGCTGTCACTTGCGTCCCCTTCCACTTCGCCAGTGCTGCCACTTTCCTGGAAGTGAGAAGCCGAGTCAGGCTTTTTTTGGTGAAAAGCAAAACCCAAGTAGCGACAAGGAAGGCTGAGACATCACAGGGGGCCGAGACACGCTGCAGAGCAAGGGGAGCCAGAAGCAAGGAACCTGTGGGCCACCTGGGCCTCCTCCTCCCGGGGCCAAACCACATTTCCTGAACATCGCTCAGGTCTCCACAGTGTGCAACCTACCTCCTGACTCATACAAACATCTATGACACACAAGGTAACACAGAAAAACTCAGGGTGACACAAGAAGCAAAACCCATGGAAGAAGAACGAAAACGCGGTGGGGCTTCCCAGCACGCGCGGAGAGGCTTTCAGTTTTTCACATCTGGATGAACTGTGTGCTACGTAAAGATTCACAGTCAAAGAGGCAGAACTCAAACTGGCTGTGCAAAATTCATAAACACATCACTGGAAAAAAACAAAGACTACTTTGGTGCCCATCGAGTCAGGCCTGACTCCCAGCAACCCTCATAGTGTTTTCAATGGCTGAGTGTTTCGGGACTGCTCTGGGAGTGGGTCGCCATTTTCTTCTCCCATTTTTCCAGTGCTGGGGACCAAACCTGGGTCCTCAGAGAGTGCAGAGCAGCACTCTACCGACTGAGCTAAATAAACTCCAGCCCAAAGACTAAGTTCACAAAATTCTACCCTCCCACTGCCTGGATCAAAATACACTGCATGCTTAATGACGGAGACAGGTAACTTTCACCTTAGTAGCAAGCGGTACTCCAAAGGCCCCACAACCCCACCAAAGCTTTCTTGGATGTTTATCACTTCAAAAACAGTAACTGTTTTCACTGTGAGGATGAGCCCTGAAGGTGACTTAAATCACGGCAGCACTGATGCACAGCACACACAGTATATATACCAAAACCACACTGTATCCGTGAGTAAAAGGATGTTACGTAACATAAGCGCACCTCACGTCTGTGCACCTCATCTTCCACAGTTCCTTCACACGCTTTACCTCTCACTCTTTCATCAACTCTTGGGCAAAACAAAGCAGGTCTTATTTTCTCTTTATACGTGAGAAGGTCAGGGTAGAATTCTGTTCTGACTTCCCTGCTGCTCTTAAAACAGGAAAACACTAGGAAATGCTCCCCTTAACCAGTCACCCGGATTTTCATAGCGATCTGCTCTTGCGGGCGGATGGGGTCCTACTTGAGGGCATGTCCCCCCCGGGATGAACACTAGTGTGAAGGGCTAGGGCACGGGCTGACCCCGTTTCCTCTTTCACACGTGAAGATCAGCCCTGTGGTGATTTGGGTCTTCAGTGCCGGGCCAGCGATGACCTTTTTTTTTTTTTTTTTTTTTTTTTGGGGGGGTACTGGGGTTGAACCCAGGGCCTCACACTTGCATGCTTTGCAAGTGCTGGATCACTGAGCTGCACCGCCAACCCATTTTTTTACTTTTTGAGACAGGGTCTCACTAAGTTACGTACACTGCCTCTGGTCTCGAACTTGCGATCCTCCTGCCACCTCCTGAGTCGCTGGGATGACAGGCTGCACCACTGTGCCCGGCTAGCGATGACACTTTTGAGGATTCTGAGGCAGCACTGATGTGAACCCAGATCCCTTCACAATCAGATCGCCTCAGGGAGGGGAGGGCTCCGCTCCGAAATGAGGCCTCCTCACCTAGGGCCCTCACATCTGTCATGCTAGGTGACAGAGTGAAAGCCAACCACGACAGGCACCAAGGTGCCACCTCATCTGCCCCCATTACCTTCCCCACCCCCAGCCTCCTCTTTTGCCTGTGCCCCTGGGGCTCCCCCTCACTCTCCTGCTGGGAGCGCCCTTCCCCGCATGCCAGCAGAGCCCGCTCCCTCATTTTCATCAGGTCTTTATGCAACTGTCACCCTCTCACTAAGTCTTCCCTGGCCACCTGGCCCAACATCACACCACCACCACACACACACAGGCACACGCATGCCTGCTCACTCCCCTGCCTTCTTTCGTTTCTTGCCACGGTCACAAACATGCCCTGGTTCCAGTTCCTTAGCTGTTTTTATGACGACAGTCCTTCCAGAAATCTATGTCCCAGAGTCCAGGGCTGTGCTTTGCCCAGCCTGTGCCCTTGGCACCAGAACTGCGTGGCAGGAAACCAGCTCACGATGTGCAGGACGCAGACAGAACTGCACTCTGTAGACGCAGGCCCCGAAGCACAGAGAAGGACAGGAGCTTGCCCAGGTCACACAGCGATAAATGTCCAAGACCCAAAGCCAAGTCTCCTTTCCCCCCAGCCTGAGCTCCAAGCACATTACCTGGCCCTCACCTTCCTCACCAGCACGGAGGGAAGGGCTCTGCTGAATCCTGACCACACACGGCCCACGGGTGTTCCGCCACTGGTTCTGCCTTTCAGAGCAGTTCTTTTGGCCACGATACGCCATCTTCCCTCTGCTTTGTTCCACAAGTTTTTAGCCAGGAATTGCTAAGCGATCTGGCATACGGTGCGCAGCAAAGGTCCACGCTCCAAAGGCAGAGCGCGTTCTCGTTTCTTAAGAAGTTACATCCTGCTCTGGGCACCCTGGGGCTGGGGTTTAGCTCACTTGGTAGAGCGCTGCTCTATGCTCTGAGGCCTTGGGTTCGATCCCCAGCATCACAAAAATGGGAGAAGGATGTGGCAATCTACTCCCAGAACAATCAGCCATTGAAAACCCTATGAGTAGCAGAAAAGCACTGACAGAGTGCCAGGCATGGCGGTGTTGGGAAGTGGTTCCTCTTGTACATAGGGTCGCTGAGAGTCAAACTCGATTCGACAGCACCAAACAACAGGCATCCTGTTTCTGTTTCAACATTCTTTGTATTTATTCAATATTTATAAATTATTATTCCCAGCACAGCAAAAGTAGGAGAAGGGCCTGGCAATCCACTCCCAAGGCAATCCTGAAACAGTCAGCCATTAAAAACCCTATGAGGGTCGCTATGAGTCGGATACCAACTTGACAGCACCTAACAACAACAATATAAATTATTATATTGTTCGTGTTCTGATGTAGAAATAATCTTTGCTAATTAGCTAACACCACACACTGTACAAAATTCAAAAACAAAGAGAAAGACCCCCAGTGAACACACAGGTGAGCCCAGATGGGGCCTCCCTTGCCTCTTGCCTCCCCGCCCCTCCCCACTAGCAATGACAGGGAGAAGCAGATGGCAAGGGCAGCAGGGGTGCCATGGAACCTTACCCACCCACTCCTCTTCTTGTCTCTGCTTTCAGAACATGACTCGCCTGAGGGGGGGACGTGAATGCAAAAGTAGGGAGAGCGGATCTGGATTTGTTCCTGATGCAACAAGGGGGAAAAAAACCTCGGGAGATGGAGGAGGAACGGGCAGGAGAAGGCCAGCAGGGCGGGGATCTGAATGGCGAAGGCGAGCCACAGATACCTATCAGGCCCAGGGGAGGTGTCAAAGCCTAAGGCTGCCTGAGAGCAGGTGGGACTGAAGAACAGGCTGAGCCGCGCCAGGCGCAGTGGAGCAAGACCCACAGGTCCCCCAGAGACAAGGAGCCATCGGTACAAACAGGCAGAAGCCAGAGAGGCGCACCAGACGCCCGGGAAAGAAACTGCTCAGGAAGGAAGATGCGATCAACCGAGTCAAGGGAGACGAGGCGAGCGGGCTGGGAAAGGAGGGCCGAGCAGTGACCACGGGATCCAGCCAGATGGAGGTGGGCGCCATGCAGTGCTGAGTCGGGTACAGGGGCCCGGCCACACAGGCCAGGGCACCCAACCAAGGCTGAGGACTCGGCCTCTTCCAAGGCACTGGGCTTTGGCACAGGCAGAGAAAGCGGAGGTGCATGCAGAAGACCCAGCAAAAGGAGGGCTGCGCTGTGCTCTGTTTTGATTACAAATCAGAATGCTCGCTTGTTTATGACAGGGTCTCACTATGTAGCCCAGGCTGGCACTAAATGTCATCTTTTGACCTCCATCTACTGAGTGCTGGGACCGCACGCGTGCGTGGGCTCTGCAGGATGTTTTAAGGGACAGGAATCCCCCAGGAGGGAGGGGAAGAGTGCTGCCGATAGTGAATGGCCGACTTTGGCCATCACCCACCTCCTGTGCTCTGGACCAGTACCAACCAGTGTCCTGGGGCACTGCCTGTCCGCAGAACCCACAAGCACTTCACACTCCCACGGCCAAACTGCCAGTGTCCACCCTCACTTTTTCCTTTATTAGGGTGACTATGTTACTTTTTTAAATTAAAAAAATAACTTGTCAAACATGATCATTTCTTAACTGGACGCTCCAGCACAATGCCAACAATGTGGTTAGAAAAGGTGGCTTTAAAAGCCAGGTGTGGTGGCACATGCCTGTAATTCCAGCACTTGGGAGGCTGAGGCAGAAGGAGCGACTTAAGTTTGAGGCCAGCCTGGTCTACACAGCGAGATGCAGGCCAGCCTGGGCTACAGTCAGACCTTGTCTCCAAAAAGCCAAAAAGTCAAAGAAAAAAAAAAAAAAGGGAAAGGAAAAGAAAAAAGAGAAGAGAAAAAAGAAAAGAAAAGGTATCCTTCAGCTGTAATCGTGCAGCACTTCACACATCACTGAAGGGCCACGCTTTACCTGCCTATACCACAAAGGAGACGGGGAAGACAAGGGTCATCCACTGCTCCAGACTGCTCTTATGGACCAGAGTATCTACAACTGCTACTTTTCCCTCCAAGAAAGAAGTGCTTAGAACAAAATGAGGGCGCCACACCTCTGAAACAACTTTCAAATCCACTTCATACACTCTTTAAACTTATAAAGTATGTCCACAAGTTGTAAAGGTTAAAGAACTCCTAATTTAAATCTCTAAATTTATAATCTAGCCTCAACAATGGCTACTTTAATGTGACATACAACGTTAATGTGACAACTTGTAGCTATTTAAAACTTTACAAAGAAAGTAAAAAATGAACATGTTTTCAATAGAAATTGATTTCCTTCTCTTTCCTTGGAGAACAGGAAGGGGGAGAATGGGAAGGAGGAAGGAGGAAGGAGGAAAGAGCTGGTTACACTCACCTAGAAGGTGAACATGGGAAATCGCAGACACATGCTCTTTCTGTTGCTGCCTTCCTTTATCTGTTTTACAGATCGGCTTTCTGAAATAACAGAAGAATTCTCAAAACTGCAATTTACCTCCCTAAATGATAAAATGGAAACAAGATGAAGCAATTCTGGTTTTGCTGTGTTTGGATGCAGTGGCTTTTATCAGCACACTGAAAAATTAAGAAACAAATCAAAAACCTTAGGAATAGCAGAGGAGCACTGACGGTAGTGCCCAGCGGACAGTGCAGTGCAGCTGTGGGGCGGGCTGGGGCAGGTCACCCCCAGGTACCCCCTGGGTGATAATTCTTTGATTTCAGGCCCCCTGGCTCAGCCTCACCCCATGGGTTCCCTCTCAGAATGGTGCTGGGTAGAGACAGGGAGAGAGAAGACAGCTGTTGCTCCAGCGTTGAACCCTGGTCAGGAAGAGCCACTGTCTGCACCCTGTTTAGAGGGCTTAAAAGGTTAAGAAGAAATGTTTTGGGATGTTTTCTGGCTAAGGAACCTCTGTCTAGTAAAACAAGACGCCATGGTGGACCAGGAGGCGCACGGTATGGCGTCCAGGCACTCGCTGACCACAAACAAGGCCCTTCATGTCGCCTGTGGAATTCTCAGAGAAGCGTGGGACTTCAGAGGAGAAAGCCCGGGTGAGCTCCCAGGCCATTTACACCTCACCCCTGCATGGCTGCTGCTCCTTTCACATGTTTGTATGAAATCTCTCTCAGAACGATGTCTCCCTGCAGCCCGTCTTTATTGAGCATTTCTTGGTTGTTGAGTCGAAATTCGTGACTTTCAGCACTGAGAGATAAGCCAGATCCCAGGGGGAGGGCTCTTTTCCCTCCCCATGTCCCCTTCATTTCCCTGTCTTTCTACCTTCCCTGGTACCAACATCACTTTTAAACTCCTTAAACTTCAAGGCTGGTGAATTTTTTAATTTTTACAAACAATTTACACCTTGGAGGTATACTTAATATGATCATTACTACTTATTTCAGAAAACCATAAAAGGCAAACCCCCCAGACTCCACAGCAGTTCATGTCACAGTCACAGCGAGAGGTAGACTTCCAGAAATCCAAGGCATAGGTAATTTTCATCTGAAAAGCATGAGTCATAGGTGTTTAAAAGTCTCACTGTTATAGAAAGCATATTCATTGTAACTAATGCTACATCACTGAAACATGAATGACTCATTCTCAGAAGTTATTTCAGACTAAAATGTGAATGACCTTTCCAAGAGGAAATATAAAAAAACTGGCTAGGGCATTTGTAACTTACTTTGAGTTAGAGGCTTAAGTTTATTTATTTGATTTAAAAAATCATGTGGAGTTCCACAGAGATAAAAAAAGAACCAGAATCTAAGATGTTCTTTGTCTCAGACAGGAAACAAAACTTTGCTTTAACACCTTTAGAATACTGTCATTTATGAAAGCTCAAACTTACCCTAGGTTTATCTACAGGAAAAAAAATTGAGTATGGGGGAGAGGCCTTTAAAGAAAAATGAACAATCTGTAAAAAGTAACAGCAGTCCTCTTTAAGTTTCACAACTCACAAGAACCCCACCACCACCACCACAAAACTGCCAGGTACTTAAGCCAGTAGGGAGATACAGAAAAGCTTGAAGGGCGCGTCTGATAAGTCCTCTGTGGAGAATAAATACAAGCCATTCCCTCATTGTGACATTCGCGGTGCCTTTATGCAGGCAGGCCCAGGGCCGCTTTCTGGAGGAGGAATCCCCAAGGATCCTTCTACCCTATCTGAGCAAACACCAAGACACAGAAAGGGATTTAATTAAGAAATAGTGCAAGGCGAGCCGGGCATGGTGACGCATGCCTGTCATCCCAGCGGCTGGGGAGGCGGTGGCAGGAGGATCGCAAGTTTGAGACCAGAGACAGTCTGCGTAACTTAGCAAGACCTTGTTTCAAAAAAAGGGGGGGTGGCGGGCATGGTGGCGCACGCCTGTAATCCCAGCAGCTCGGGAGGCAGAGGCAGGAGGATCACAAGTTCGAGACCAGAGGCAGTCTGCGTAACTTAGTGAGACCCTGTCTCAAAAAGTAAAAAAATAAATAAATAAATAAATGGGCTGGGGGTGCAGCTCAGTGGTCCAGCACTTGCAAAGTATGCAGGCACGAGGCCCTGGGTTCAATCCCTAGTACCGGGGGGAAAAAGGGG
>VMDO01003516.1:0-141643 GCA_007922755.1 Pedetes capensis
CAATAGGTTTACTGCAGAGAAATCTGGCAGGGAGGTGCCCAGGAATTCTATGCAGAAGATAAGAAAGAAGAGAACAAAAATATGTGAGGTCCCTACTTTGGGCCAGGCACTGTGCTAGATGCCCAGCTAGCCTGGCGAGAAGATCCAGGCCTTCCAGTTTTGTGGAGGAAGCAGGCGAAGCCTTGTGCCAGGAATGGTGGAATTGCCTGGTGCTAAGTCAGGACAGGTGAATAGCTTCAGGAGGGGTTGATGTGGCCAGGCTCAAGGCCAGGCCTAGGGGTGTGCCCCAGAGGTGAGAGGCCAATGGGGAAACGGGAGAAGGATGCCATCCTACTGCAGACCACACTAAAGGGTTCTGGTTTCTCCTAAGTAGAGATTTGGGGTCTGGTGACTTGACCAGATTTACATGTCAGGGGTGCAGTTGGATGGGGGGTTGGTGGCAGTGGGTGGCAACAGGGACACCAATTAGAACATGACTGGAGCCAGGTGCAGTGGTACATGCCTGTAATTCCAGCGACTCAGAAGGCGGAGGCAGAAGGATGGCATGTTCGAGGGCAGAGGCAGCCTGTGCAACTTAGAGAGACCCTGTCTCAAGATAACTAATTTGAAAATGAGTTGGGGGTGCAGCCCAGTGGTAGAGCATTGCGATTTGCAAAGGATGTTCTGAGAGGCTCTGGCTTCAACCCCCAAGTACCAAAAAAAAAAAAAAAAAAAAAAAAAAAAAAAAAAAAAAAAAAAAAAAAAAAAAAAAAAAAAAAAAAAGGAACATGACTGGAAAAGTCCTGGAGTAAAATAAGGAACCATGGTTATGTCAGGGATCAGCCTGGAGAGGAGGAAGTGGGAATTATTATGGGTTATCATCTTTCATTTTAAAAGACACCCCTATGCTGTTTTCCACCCAAAAATGTACCCCTGATGGAAAATTTTAAAAACATTGTAAAAGCAGTGAAATGAAAGGGAAGGAATAGACTTGACGTGGCAAAAACCAAGGAGAAGGGTGAGCAAAGATGAAAAGAGAGGGAGCCAGAACAGGCCCTGTGTGGGGAAGGCACGCGTGTCAGCACAGGGGCCGCCTGGAGGGGAGATCTCCAAGCTGGCCCCAGGGAAGATGGGGCCCCTTGGGAGACACTATCCCTTGGGACAGGCTCCCCTCACCCTGGGGATCCAGAAACAAACCCCCTGCTGACAGCTGGGTTTCCCGGCAGGCGAAGGAAGTATTGACAGGAACTGTAGGCTGAGGAGGAGGAACCATTAGTTAAGTAGAAGTAACATGACCTAGGGAGAAAGTGACCGTGAACTTGTATCTACCACATTCTTCCCTTTATTTTCCATGGCAGAGTCAGAGAGCGGTGTCGAGTCATATTTACCGAATGCTTTCTATATTCTGGTCAAACACACAGAACTTTCCACAACGCGTGCATCTCCCTACTTAGGACATGAAGTCCATGGAGGCAGATGTATTGTCTTCCTCAATTTGGAAAGTGACTTTGGAAAAGTTACTTTAAACTCAGGATGCCTCAGTCTCTTCATCTGTAGAATGTGGGCACTAGTCACACCCATTCACAGAACTATTGTGAGGATAAATGAAAAGATCCATTTCCTCACTGTGCCTGCCCATCGTCAGAGCTTGATGAATGGCAGGTATTGATAGTGTCTCCCCACATGCCTGTCAGCTTGTCCTGCCGTGGGGGCTTGTGTGGTGCTGTGATGTTGAAAGCTATGCCACTGGTATCTCAGATACCAGCAGGGTGACCTATCAGGGACAGGTTTCAGCTGAGCTTCCAGACTAAGACAGACTAGGGAGAAGGACCCAGCAGCCCACTCCTGAAACAATTAGTCATTGAAAACCCTATGAATAGCAGAGAAGCACGGTCCAATACAGTGCTGGAAAATAAGCCCCCCCAGGCTGGAAGGCATTCAAGAGATAACTGGGGAAGAGGTGCCTCTTCAGAGTAAAGTGGACCTTAATGCCAGGAGTGGAGTAAAGCCCCAGGGATCTCCTTTTGCTGATATGGCACAACTCAAAATGAGAACAAACACAGTGGATACAAAAAGATCATGTGCATGGCACAGTGTTGGGGAGTGTTTGGTTCCATTGTACACTGGGTTGCTCTGAGTTGGATTTGAGTTGATGGCACCCAATAATATGTATATTATTGTTACTATAATAACTTTATGATAAAACAATTTATTGGTGATGCTATTAATTAAGATAGGGAGCCCTGGGATGGCAAAGGAATTGGATGAAACATCGAGGTAATAAGCAGCAGTCTGAATTCGAAGCCCTGTGTGGACACAGCTACTTCTAGAGAAATAAGAGGTACCCAGAGAGCAGCCAGATGAGCACTCACAGAAAGGTGATGAAACCCAAAGATGGAGGGAGACTGTATCAGTTCCCAGTAGCTGCTATAACAAATGCCCACAAACTTGATGGCTTAAAACAACACAAACACGCTACTTGTCATGGTTCTGGAGAATAAAAACTCTAATTCAAGGCTGGGCCTCACTCCTTACAAGGCCTTGGGAGAATCCTCCCTGCCTCTCCCAGATTCTGGTGGCCGCTGGCATTCCTGCTGTTCCTTGGTTTACAGCTGCCTCTCTCCAATCTCTGCCTCCATCTCCTTGCCTTTGCCTCTGCGTCTTCTCCCCTTGTCTTCTCTTATCAGGGTTCTTATTGCTAGATTTAGGGACCATCCTTGTCTAGGATGATCTCATCTCAATCCTCAATTTAATTCTGTCTGCCAAGGCTCTCTCCAGATAAGTTCACATTTGTGGGTTGTGGGCAATATACCATTTTGAAGGTGATGCCGTTCAACCCATTCTAGAGAAACATATCTTCAAGTTGTTGTTAGGTGCCACTGAGTCGGTGTCTGACTCTTAGTGACCTTATGTACAACAGATGAAACACTTCTGCTCTTCATAGGGTTTTCAAAGGCTGATTGTTTTTTGGGAGTGAGTTACTGGGTCCTTCTCCCCAGCCTACAGCACCTGGTGTTCTGAGGCGGTTTCCCATGCAAGTACTAACCAGGCCTGACCCTGCTTAGCTTCCGAGATCTGATGGGATCGGATGCCACAGTGGTACTGCTGCAGGCATATCTTCAAGAGCAGCAATCAAAACACAGAAACCTGATTTGGGGAAGACAGGAGGCAGGAATCAACTCTGAATCAATTGAATAGGCGTCATCGCGTGCTCCAGGCACTGAGGTACTTGGCTAAACACATCACCTTCGGATGCTCCCCATTGGACTCGGGTATCTTCATGATCCATGAAGCTCAGAGACAAGAAGTAACTGGCTCAGAGCCCTACAGCTAGTGACGGCAACCAGGCTTTAAATGTAGCTGGATTAGCGACAGAGCCCTGTGGAGTGCACGCATGCTCTCCCCCACCCCCCACACACACCTTTTTGAGTTCTGCTAAGAAGAACAAAGCAAGATACCAATGTGCTGCTAGGGGCGACATGTAAAGTGGAAAAATGGCAGTGAGGAGGAGGAAGACCGGATTCTTCATTTGCTTTTGTCTAACCATCGAAGGGAATGAGCTTAACTGAAAAGAAGGGTTGAGAGGAGAGCTGAAGCCTGAGATAGGATGTGGTGCAGACAGCCCATGGGGGAGAAACCGAGTCAAGTGTTTGGGGAAGGGGTCTTAGCAGGGTCTTCATGCCATGAGCCTGCAGAGCCCTGAAAGTCCATGACATTGGACGCGAGAGGCAACAAAGCCCAAAGGTTAACCTGCAAGACCTTGATGCTGATTACTAGCTCCGCCATGTAACCAGTCAGACAACTGTTGGCAATCACTTTATCAACTTCAACTTTGTTTTTAACTCATAATAGGCAGTTTTGTCCAAAAGGTCTGAAGATTTAGATAATTTTTTTATTGACTGAAGATTTTATTAACATCTATACATTTCTCTTTGCTTCCAGAATTTGTAATCTGCTGTAGAAATAATCCCCACCTCCACCTCATAGGGCTATGGGGAGAGTTAAAGGAGTTAATATATATAAAACATGGGTCACAGTGCCTGGGGGCTGGGGTTTAGCTCAGTTGATAGAGTGCACTCTGAGACCCTGGATTCGATCCCCAGCACTGCAAAAATGGGAGAAGGACCTGGCAGCCCATTCCTGAAATAATCAGCCATTGAAAACCCTAGGAATAGCAGAATAGCAGAGAAGCACTGACATAGTGCCAGGCATGGCACAGTGTCAATAGGGTTTCGTCTGTTGTACATAGGGTCGCTATGAGTTAGACCGGACTCAATGACACTTGACAACAACAACATGGTGCCTGGCATACTGAGTACTCAAGAAACGTGATTTAAGGTATTTCTCCCAAGTGCAAAATTCAGGTTGCAATTTTATGAAATCTCATTATACTGCCTGCAAGTAAAAAACAAAAGACATACTATACCTCATAAATATGTACAATTATTGCTACATGTGAAAAACTTTTTTGTAAAATGTTTAAGGAGATGAAAATATTAACAGTCCTGATTTGGTAATTGCACACAGTAAATATGAATTGAATTATCACTGTATCCCATATATGTACAATTAAAATAGTAAAAAAAAAGTTTTCCCAATTTGCTATCCATAAGAGTAGATCAACAAGGTTCCCTCCCTAGTTTAAACTTTCCTATCCCAAAGGCAGTGATTAAAAATCTACACCCACGGATGGGACTATAGCTTAGTGTCTGAGTGCTGGCTAAGCATGGGTGAGGTCATGGGTTTGATCCCCAGCACCACAAAATTAATTAATTAATTTATTAAAATCTATACTAAAAAGTATACCCAATTTAGCACAAAATATACATTTAGTAAATTTCTTAGATATAGCAACTTTTTATATGTCTCAAGAGAAACAATGGTGACATTAGATTTTTTGACACCCTAAATTAGAGTTGGGGCTTAGCTCAGTTAGTAGAGTGCAGCTCTGCACTCTTTGAGGAGCTGAATTCTATTTCCAGCACCATAAAAATGGGAGAAAGATATGGCAGTCCACTCGTGATGCAATCCTGAAATAATTAGCCTATGAAAATCTTATGAGGGTCCCTATGATTTGGACCTGACTCCACAGTACCTAACAACAACTATAAATTCATTTTAGAGACCCTGAATTATGGAAAGACTTGGTAAGCTTTTTCTGAGAGGAGGCAAATGGTAAATATTGAGGCTTTGTAGATCATATATAGTCCCTGCTGCAACTGTTTTAAGCCTGCAGTTTTAGTGAGAAAGTAGCCACAGAGAATATGTAAATGAAGGAGTGTAGTCATGTACTAATAAAACTTTATTGATAAGAACAGGTGAAAGCTGGATTTGACCAACAGTACACCATTTGCTGGCCCCTGGACTAGGGCACTGAGAAAATTTGCAGACATTACAAGTCATTCTGGAGGCATCCAGGGGAACAGGGTAGTGTCTGGGAGCGTAAGAACAGGAAATGAGTAGATTTTCAAAAGAGAGAAAAGCAGACGAAGGATTCCAGAAGGAATCAGCTTGAATTTGGTCCGAGACTCCAAATACCTTGCCCAAGGCAATTCCTGCTGTCAGTGCAGCTGTGGGGTTTGAACCCTCTGACCTCCGAGAGTGCATATTGAACTGCTCGGCTGCCGGGCCCCAGAACAGAACAGGGGTCGGCGTGCAGTGCAGGAGAAATCTCTGTGGGTGCTCAGGAGAAGCTGTTTGGATTCTCGAAATTTAAAAGGCTTTTAAAAGCCCATTTTCTGAAGAATCGCTTGGGGTGGAAGCTCTAGGAGGGTGGAGTAGGCAAACCATATTGGTGACCTGGAGGGGAAGGTGCAAAACGAGCTCCAGGCTTGGGGCCACCCTGGCTTCTTGTAAACCTTACCATTTTCGAGAAAGTTCTCTCGCGATGACACCTATTCTCTTAGGACATTTATTATTTGAGTGCGTGGTTTAAGTTCTTAAAGCACTTTTACTCTCCAAGGTATCTGCTTCCTCAGGGGTCCCTCTCTTGGAGGTAGAGGGGTCGGGGACAGCTGTGCCCACTTATGGGCCCAGGCTGAGTTGTCAAGACAGCGCTTCAAGGTGTTGATTTGACAGGGTCACATAGGGAGCGCTCGGAAAACTGTAGGTCAGTCAGCTCTACCAGGATGGCCCCAAAGCCACCAAGACAGAAATCGTGCTTTCCAGTGTGATTCAGACCTCTCTCTCTTTCTATCCAAATGATACACAATTTTGTTAATGACAGTAACATCCCTCATGACAGGGTCGTCCCTGCTTTGTCTCTTTTAATCTTCATAACAAGCCCACGAGGAAGTTAAATCTTTGTTGTGGTTGTTGTACTAAGGAGCTGAACCCCGGGCCTCACACACGCTTTCTGCAACTGCCTCACCACTGTACCCCCAGCCCATTTTTTACTTTGTATTTTGTGACGGGGTCTCATTAAATTATACAGGCTGCCTTTGGCCTCGACCCTCCAATCCTCCTGCCTCCACCTCGAGTTACCGGGATAAGGGCGTGCGCCACTGCGCCTAGCTGAGGGTGCTTCTCATGAAGGACGAAGCTAAGGTGCGGTCACAGAAACGTAAGTATTTGCAGCACCGTTAACTCCTATGCAGATGTCCTTTGCAGAGCCTTGCTCTCCCCATCACCTGTTTGATTGCCTTGAAATCCTGTTAGCTACCAATCAGACTCTGGCAAAACCCTAAGCTTTGCTGTTTCCTGGAGATATGAGGATCTGAGCAAACTCCTGGAGCTCCCTGGCTCTCCATTGCCTTCTCTGTGCAAGGGGTGTGAGGATTCCCACCTCGCTGGGTTGTAAGGACCAAGTGCAATCGCAAAAGTTGCTTTCATCATTGCATGATGGGTCCAGAAAATCCCTGTAGAAAGGATTAGCGCCTGGCATATACTAGGTGTCTAATATACATTGCCTCCCTGAGAATTCCTCATTTTTGGTTTCATTGATTTTCAGAGGTCTGATCTGTCTGGCCAAGATCACCATCGTCATCACTGTGTGCAGTCTCCAAGGGGCACATATCAGAGCACCATTAAAAACAAAAAAGTCATCTTTTGTTTTTGGAGCAGCCTACAAAGAAATAAAATTTGCCACATTTTAGGGTAGCTTCAGTTTTAGGACCACTTGGTTATGCTGGAGAGGAAAATTGAGGCAAAAGAAGATTGTGTCCCTATAGGCTCTGGAGGGGTGGGCAGTAGAAGCCACAGGGAGGGGCCAATGGGGAGATAGAACAAAACATTCCTTTTGTTTGTTTGTTTTTGTTTTTTGATCTGGTGCCAGTTTCTTAATGAAATAGGGCAAGAGGGAGCTAATTCTCTTCAGAGGCTAAAATCCCTTGAGCCGAGCCGGCACTTGTATGAAGACAAAGCTTATTGAAGTTGGGCAGGGAAGTTGTCACTGTGATCTGGGAGTCGTTCATTTGGCCCACGCAAGTCCATTAGGTTTTGGAAGTGAACCCAGGTACAAGGGAGGCTTCGGAAAGTAATATCCTCCAACCAACTTGTAATTAAAATGGAACCCTTTGAAGAATGGCTCCCCTCTCCACTGTTCCAGCCACCCTCGATCTGGTTGCATGCCAGGATGCTGCTGTCTTAAGCGCTGGCATTTTCTGCCAAGGTGTTTAGCTTGCAGTCCTCTATTGCCTATATATTTGCCGTTGAGGACCTATCTGGATGCAGAATCAGGTGCATCCGCGCATCCTTTGTGACGTCTGTCTTTAGCACTTCCTAAAACCACAGTCGGGAAACACGGGGGCTGTTTTGCAAGCTCTGTCACCCCCTGCCCATCAATTTGCCTTTTTCCCTCTGTGATTTTTTTTTTCTTTTTTTTTCCGGTACTGGGGGTTGAACCATGCACTTCGCACCTGTATGCTTTGCAAGTGCTGGACCACTGAGCTGCGCCCCCAGTCCCCCCCCCTTTTTTTTTTTGACTTTTTGAGACAGGGTCTTGATAAATTACGGCAGACTGCCTCTGGTCTCGAACTTTTGATCCTCCCACCTCCGCCTTCTGAGCCACTGGGATTACAGGCGTTCGTCACCACAGAGCCTGGTGCTTGCGATTTTTTTTTTTAACTCAGATTTCACTTCCTACACTTTTGTTCTTTTTCTTCCTGGAGAACTGGACCAGGCAACAAGACCAGGGCACATTAGATTAAAGGAAATCTTATTTCCCCCTCTGTGCTTGAAAAGTCAGAGGTGCTACAGCTGATGGCTATCTGAAACCCAGTTCCTAACAAGATGAGGGACGTACTTGACAGACCGAGCGATGGGTCCTCATAATCGGACCAAACTGCCCTTTAGAGAAGTGAGAGTTTGCAACAGACCTTTGCTTCCAGAAAGCTCTATCCAGGACAAAAGTGCAGTGCCACTGAAATTTCACACTGCTGGTGTCTGAGATGATTTTGGTAGCATTTCTTCTGGATCCTTAGTGGAAATTTATAACAAAAAATACGAAAGCTAAATCATTGCATTTAGAAGATGCCTTTCAAAATCTCCATCTAGAGTGTTAAAAAGTCAAAATACAGGAAACAACTAAATGGAAGGCCCATATCCCCCTGAAGTATTATGGTGGTCATTCATATAGGTGACGTCCCCCAGCCTGAACAGCTCTCCCGTCACCCCCTACTCTGGGTTATGAACACAAGACTTTTGCTCATGTTTTTGAAAGTGAAAATTAAACCAATGTTAGAAAATGGGACTATTCTTATTGATTCACAATATGTAATCCAAGTAAAACCAGTATGCTTTCTATTTAAATACAGCCTCAAGAAAAATTCAAAATTGCTTTCTTCCAACTGACTTCCCTAATCCCTTCCTCCAGGGAACTGTTGGTTATGTGGTTAATATCCATTCTGCATAAAGAATGGAGGCACCTATAAATACCAAGTCATCACAGAAAACTAGTACAAGATTACAGACTAGGAAGTGACCAACCAATCAGCCCACAAATGTTACTAATAAGCCAAGGTGTCTCAATTAAAGCACACTTTTTAAATCTGTCAAGTTCACAAATCTATTTATTCATTGATTAACTCAGTGCAGATAGACATACCGGCCATGCAAGCTCTTGCTTCGCTGCTATTCTGCAAGAGGGCAAAGGTTATCTTTGCACGCAGCATAGCAATCCAATTTTATGGTTCAACCTCATTTGTGACTGGATCTTTCCAAGCATAATTTGGTGCTACCACACGTTTATTTTTTGCCGAGAAAATAGTGTAAGTGGTGGGTTTGCTTAGCAAACCAAAGCTCCAAGGCCTCCCACTTTTAGGGACTCTTACCATGGTAAAGAAGATCCTAGTGATTTTGTATTCATGATTTTGTTAGCAATCCAAACATTGTATAAGCTCTGTCCCCTGTAATCCTCAATCTACCTTTGAGGAGAGGTGGAAGAAGGCAAGAAGTATTGGGGTCATGGGCAGAACCAGCACCTTTGTGCTGATTTCAAAGCACTTAGAGGAGCACGACTGTAATCCCAGCAACTCAAGAGACAGGCGGGAAATTGCCTGTGTAACTTTGAGAGACCCCATCTCAAGATTTAAAAAAAATGTTCAAAAGAGGCTGGGGGTGCAGCTCTATGGTAGAGTGCTTGTAAAGTATGTGTGAGGCCCTGGGTTCAACTCCCTAATTCTGCAAGAAAAGAAAAGAAAAGAAAAACAAAACAAAACAGCAACAAAAAACTGGAAAGACTTGAAGGAAGCTAAGGGTCCATCCTTGGGGTAGGGAAGAGCACTTTTGGGAAAAGACTGGAGACCAAAGCCAAAGCAGCCCAGGAAGAGGGTGCTCTGTTAGTGGTCCAAGGTGAGACTCTCTCCCAACAGCTCCTTCCCGGCCCTGAACAACCAGAAGGTGCCAGGGATGGTGCTCGCAAACTTGAGGCCTCAGCTCGGAAATCTGCTCAAGCTTTTGCAAGCAGGAAGTGCCCTCCTCAGAGTATAAATAGAACCAGTGGCTTGGAGAGAGGAGAGAACTAACTCATGTCACCCAGTGGGGAAGCAGCTGATTCAAAGTTAATCCTGTAAGGCAAATGTAGTATCTATACCCCATGGAGTTTTATGCAGCCACAAAGAAGGTTGAAATGATGGCATTTGCTGGAAAATGGATGGAACTAGAGTTCATCATTTTAAGTGAACTATGTCAGACCCACAAGGACAAACACCACATTTTAATTTAATTTATTTTATTTTAGATGCCATTGAGTTGTTTCTGACTCATAGTGACCCTTACAGGATGTTCAATGGCTGATTGTTTCAGGATTGCCTCAGGAGAGGATTGCCACAGCCTTCTCATCCTTCTCCTATATTTGCAGTGCTGGGAATCGAACTCGGGACCTCAGAGACTGCAGAGTGGCACTCTACCAACTGAGCTAAATCCCAAAATTTATAGATTTAAATATATATTCAATATTTTAAACATATAAATCATGAAAGTAGAAGAGGACAATGTAGTGGGAGAAAAGGGGCTAAAGAAAGGGGGAGGGGCAATAAAAAAGACTACCGGGGAAACAAAGAGAAATATCACATTTTACTCTCAAAGGCAAAGTCTGGATTTATATAAGACATAAAATATATACAGGATACACACACACGCACGCACGCGCGCGCGCACGCACGCACGCACACACACGCGCACACACACGCACACACACGCGCACACACACGCACACACACACACACACACACACACATACACACACACAAGCAGAAGCAGGACCATTTGTGGGGAGGGAGAGAATGGGTGGGTAATGGGGGAGGCTAATGGGAGCAATGTACAATGATATGCATATATGGAAATAATGAAATTCATTAAATTGTACACTAAAAAGTTATTAAAAAAAGAAGAAACTCTAAGAGGAGGGGAAAAAAAAAAGAGTTAATCCCAGGCAGCCTTCCCTGACTTCAAAGCCCCTTTCCCCTATGCCAGGCCACCTCTCTTATCTTACAAAATCTTGTAACCCCTGGATCGGACAGCTAGCCCCCTGAGTGACGGACAGCGGTAAGAAACCGTGTAAAGCTGTAGAACAGGAGCAAAAGCTAATCTCGGAGCTCACAGGGGAAATAGCTTCAGATATTTCAAGAAGCAAAGTGGGGGCGTTGGAGGAACAAAGCCCCTCGGTTTCCCACGTCTTCAATACTCAGCAAATTGATCCGTAATGAGATCAAGTCCCTTAACAAATAAAGAGCTAATGCAGACCTAATCCTGCGCGGAAGGTGAAAAATGTATCTTAATCTTTCGCCTGGCCTGAAGAGCTGGACCTCGGAGTGTGCGCAGCTGCCACTGTCATCCGCCAGCCTGTCAGCGGGGAAGACTTGGGCGTGGAAGTACAGTGTGTGGGGGTGGGGGGAGCGGGAGGCTGCAGGTAAAATATAAATGGCAGCCGAGTCTTCCCAGGACTCCATGGCAGTGCTAGAGGAATGGAAACCAACCATTCTACAACCAACTCCACTTTCTGCGCTCTGTTCTCTCCCTGCTGAGCCTGGAGCCTGGCTTGCTTTCTTCATGCCGGAACTTGGTTTCCTCATCTGTGACATGGAAATGATGCAGACCATAGCGTTTCTAACATGTGCATTGCTGTCCGGGCCTGAACCACAGTCATCTCTGGCCAGGACTGTGGTATGGTCTCCCGTCTGCCTCCCCATTTCCTCTCTGACCACTCTGGGCTCCATGTGGAACCAGAGGCACCCTTTACATACCTAAGTCATATGTGGGTCTCAGTCATGTTTCTGGCACCTACAAGGTGTTCACAGCACATGATAGGTATTCAATGAATAGTTGTTGTTTGTTGTTAGGTTCTATTGAGTCCTATCCGACCCTCATGGGATTTTCCATAGCTGATTGTTTGGGGATTGTTTCGGGAATGGGCTGCCACATCCTTCTCCCATTTTTGCAGTGCTGGGGATCAACCCAGATCCTCAAAGAGTGTGGAGCAGCACTTTACCAACTGAGCTAAACCCCAGCCCCTGAATAGTTGTGCAATGAACAAATTTTCATGGAATGAATAAATAGATAAATAGAAATAGATAACAATAAAAACAATAGCTAAAATGTCCTTGCTCCAATTCTGCTGCTATTTGGTGAGTGTGTACTACTTCCTTGGCACAGAACTGACATGTGATGGTATTTCATCCCCCTGTGTATGTTATATCACTTAATCCTGAGCACAACCTCCCTCAGGTAAGGGAGCAAACTGATCATGCTAATAACTATAAGAGCTAATATTTATCAAGCACTTATTCCATGCCAGACCGTGTTTTTATAGCAGCTTCTTAAATACTTACAGCAACTTCATGAGGTTTATACTGTTCCTAGGCCCATTGTACAGATGGGTACACTGAGGCACAGTGTGGTGCAATAACCACCCATACAATCAAGAGAGAAGTCAGATTCATGAGACTTTATTACACTTTACTGCCTGGAGGGAAGTAGGGTGCCCAACCAAGGTCACTTGGCTCACAAGCAAGGCCAAGCTGGGGTTCACCACCACGTGCTGCAGACTCCAAAGCCCACAGGGCTTTTTGTTCTTCATGGCTCTGCTCATCTCTGCATCCTAGCCCCTGGCGGATGGCCCACACAGCAAGTGCCCGGCCCCCTCCCTATGCCAGTATGGCAGGGATGGGACAGTAAGAGAGGCTGTGCAAGGGCAGCAGGCACAGCCCTTGATGCTCAGCTTGGCGGGGGCTGAGGACCTGGTTCTGGTCTGCACTGTCCTTTGGCTCCTTGGTCCAGAAAAATTCTGATGGATCCCTTAGGGGCTCAGTTTTGAGGCCCCTTTGGACCAGGTCTGTTTCAATTTGTTGGTCTGAACCCAGAAGATCTCAGACTCGGGATTCAGGGGCCCCCTGATGTAAACACTCAGGTATGTACTGGTCTCCAGTGTGGTGCCCACACAGTCTTCCCACCAGAAACATCCAGGAGACTAAAGGGGACTCCACTGGGGGAGGTCCACAAAAAGTCAGAGGGACCAACCAAGGAGAAAATGACCACAGGCCACAACGGTCCAGCAAACTCTGTCGCCAGCCCCAGGATAAGCAGGACATGCTGACAACATCTGCCAAACTCCCAGGGGGCAGCTGTGCCCAAATGGCTTTCAGGTTTTGATTGCTGTTGTTGGGTGCCATTGAGTTGGGTCCAACTTATAGCAACCATATGTACAACAGAATGAAACCCTCCCCAGCACCGCGCCATGCCTGGCACCATCAGTGCTTCTCTGCTCTTCATAGGGTTTTCAATGACTGATTGTTTGGGAAGTGGGCTACCACATCCTTCTCAAGCCTACAGCACCATTATTCCCAGGCAGTCTCCCATTCAAGCACTAATCAGGCCTAACCCTGCTTAGCTTCCGAGATCTGATGAGATGGGACGCCAGGGTGGTAGGGCTCCTTTACCCTCCTTAGGAGGTTGTGGGACAGCCTAAATAAGCTTGCCCAGGATGTACTTTCATCTCAACGCATTCAACTCTGTCTTGTTTTTTTCCATCTCTCATTCTCTCAAGCTCAGTGGAGTCTTGGCATTATTTAACCATTCCAGTTCAATATTTAGTTCAGACGGGGCAATCTAGAAAGATGAAGGAGTTGGCTCAAGGTCACACAGCATGCTCCTGTTAAAGCTGAGAGTGCAACCCAGCATTTCATATTTTACTCTGGGGAGCTTGAGGGCTCTCCTTGTGGGCCCAAGCGGTGCACATTTTGCATTTTCTTTTCTTCTGTAAATTGGGTGGGGGAATTTTTTCCTTTTTCAAGTTTGGAGAGGGGGACTGCCTGCTGGAGCTACAAATTAATGAACGCAGACAGAATCTTGGTTTGGATTTATTTACATCTTCCATAAATCATATTTATTGAGTGCCTGGGGTGTACAAGGCGTTGTGAGAGGTCCCACACATTAAAGCGAGGAAAAAATAAACATTTCAGACACTTGGTGTATACTGAAGACTACTTAAATATCCAAAGGCATCAAATAAATCATCAGACTGTTTAGAAATAGGCTCTGGCACGCTCCCTGCAAACCTTCATACAAAGCCCGCGATTGTGTAATGCGCGCCGGGGGCTGGTCTCCACAAGGCACTGAGGATATTTGTTAGCATGAGTGAGGAGGGCAGAGGTCCCTGGAGTCATCTGTGTCTCAGAGTTTGTGGAGATCACGGCCTTATGTGCAATCTCCTTAATCAGACTAGCACCTTCTTTAGTCCACTCCCATCCTTCATGGAAAGCAAGCATAAACAACAGACAGCATCCTGTGTGCAATTATGTTGGCCCAACCCAGAAACATCTCCACCATCTTAACGGGGATGGAGAGCATGGTTGGTAGAGGTGAAGGCTGGTAAGAAGTAGATCCACAGACACAGCACACACACACACACACACACACCCTACACAGACACACAAACACACACACCACACCCAGCCTCCTTCTCAGGGTGATGGGGAGGATGAGAGAAGATCCTGCCCAGAGCTCTCTGTAAATTTTAAATCTTTCTAAGCAAACACAAAGGTACTTCTCCCTGCTCAAAGTATGGCGGACCCATACTGCAAGCTCCAACTCCATGGAATCGCAGCTTTGCCTCCATTTAAATTTCCAGTGGAAAGCCAGGCATGGGGGTACATGCCTGTGATCCCAGTGACTCAGGAGGCGGAGGCAGGAGGATCACAGGTTCGAGGCCAGAGGCAGCCTGCATAACTTAGCGAGATCGTGTCTCAAGATTGAAAGTTAAAAAGAGACTGGGGGTGCAGCTCAGTGGTAGAGCGTGTGCAAAGTGTGCACGAGGAGATGAGGTTAGGCCCCAAGTACTGCAAAAATAAATACACACATAAATTTCCAATGGATGTGAATCCGCTGACTTCTGTTACAGGTCTTACTGCTCAGCAGCTGGGTTCATTTCTTCTCTTACGCACTGAAGAGTGAATGGACACCAGCCTTATGCCAGGCCCCGTGCAAGGCACTGGGAAGATACAAATAGAAAGGACATAGCCCTGTCCTTGAGGAGCCCACCATTGATAGGGGGAAGTACACAGAGAGGAACAAGCCAATGACTGCAGTGTGGTTCTCAGCAGGGCCTGTGTTGTGCTTAGATGTCACAGCGTGCAGTGTGGTGAGGGGATAAACAGGAGCCAGGCAGAGAGGGGAAGCCATGGTGGATGTGGGAGCATTGCACGTCTTCCAAGAGACTTGCTTGGAGCCTGGGTGAAAGCCAGTGAGGCATTTGGGGCTAGATCACAGTCATCGTTATATACAAAGCCCCAGAGTATGAACTTGATGCTGGACCTGCTAGGGGGACATGGAGAATTATTACAGAAGGGAGTAACAGTATCAGATTTGCCTTCCATGAGCATCTTTTGTCTGTCATTTTTTAAAAGTTCTCTATACTTTTGAGAGCAAAGTGAATGCTTGAGAAATGATCTTGTACGCTTCAGACAAATCTCCTCTAGGTTAAAGATTGCTCAATGGGGAGAAGTGTTGAGCCAAAATGAACAATTGTGTTGAAAACATGCAAAGTGACAGAATAAAATGCCCATGCTTTAGAAATGTCCAAGGTTTCGAATGAGAGTAAGGAAGAAACTAAAGAAAGAATGGAGGGAGAGAAAGAAGGGAGGGAGGGACAGGAGAGAGAAAGGAGGAGAAGGAAGATATAGGTTGTCTGCCATATGCCTGCAAACCTCGACCTTGCTCTTTGCCAAAGAGAGAAGCCCAGATCCATGGCCTAATTCATCTGAGCCTCAGTTTTCTTATTTAGAAAAAGAGGAATCTCAATAACGTCTCCAAAGACAGATACCTGCCTGATGCTAAGGTGGGTGGCCATCCATCAAAGCCCAGCCTCTCCCTTCCATGGCATGGAGTTGACCCCAGGAAAAGACACATTTATCAGATCCCTTGCAGTGGTCTGGGTATGAAGTTCCCTCCCAAAAGGCTCATGTGGCAAAAGATTGGTTACTGACTGATAGGAGGTGAGTGGATCATGAAGGATCTGACCTAGTCAAGGGGTTAACCCATTCTTGAGTTCCTAGCTGACTGGGCCATTTGGAGGTAGGGCCTTGTTGGAGGAAGTAGATCACTGGGAGTGTGACTTTGAAGGGTCTATCTTGTCCCCAGACTCTTCCTGTCTTTGCTCCCTGGCAGCCAAGAAGTGAGCAGCTCTTCTTTGCTGTGTCCTTCGACAATGACATTTCTGTCTTGCTGTGGGCCTAAAAGCAATGGAGCCATGTGACCATGAACCAAAACCTCTGAAACCCTGAGCCAAAATAAACCTTTCTTCATTTGCAGTTGTTTGTCTCGGGGATTTTGTTACAGTGACGAATGGCTGACTCATACACCCCTTTGAAGCCATGGATGGCCACATAATGAGTTCTCCCTAAAGGGATGAGAATGGAAATGTGGTGTGTCATTTCCAAGCCAAGATTTTTTAAAATTGGGTATGTGATCTTCCACGCCACCTTTCTTCTTCTGATGGGTTGGAGCAGATTCCTTTGAGTGTCTGCAGGAGGGTA
This sequence comes from Pedetes capensis, assembly GCA_007922755.1. Taxonomy (NCBI): domain Eukaryota; kingdom Metazoa; phylum Chordata; class Mammalia; order Rodentia; family Pedetidae; genus Pedetes; species Pedetes capensis. The sequence continues at coordinate 16,446 of VMDO01003516.1, forward strand.
GAAACATGATAGAAAGAGTTTGGGACCCTGAATCACTGCATGGAAGAGAGCCACTGTCAACTAAGATCTCCCAATGGGACTCTTAGAAAGTGAGACATCTTGTGTTGTCACTAAAACTATAGGGTTTGTTTGTTATAGCAGCTAGTACCCTCCTAACCCACAAGGTCTGTTAAATCAGGCATCCGTAAGGAATAACAAGTGTTTAATGAGCACTATAAAAAGGGAGAGTGTGGTACACTAACATATGGCCTTTCCTTGTCATGCATAAGAAAAAACAAAGTACAATTTCGAGGTGATTACTCTTTGCCAGTGTCTTTGGAAGAAACTTTTAATCAGCCAGCCCCTAACGAGATTATCTCTTTGAGAGGAAACGAAGTGAAAGCCTGATTTCTGTTCTCCTCTTCCCCTTCAGAAGCGTCCTGCCAAGTTCTAACTGCCATTATTTAGCAAGTTCTTCAATTTAAAAAGTTACCATCTACTCACCGTCCTGGTGAAGCTGTCAGTGGCTGAGAAATGGAACGCAGCCAACTGATTAGTTTTGATGGACTGCGGCGTGGAAACCCAGTCGGTGTCACTAAAGTGCCTGCTCATCCAATTAACCAAATTACTATGGGGAACTCTGGCCAAGTGCAACACTTAGTGGCCGGCTGCTCCGGGAGGTCAGGGATGGAGAGGGGGTGATTTTATCAAGTGCCTGCCCCTCCTTCCTTGTCTTTGGGCCAAAAAGAGGGCTGAGCTGTGAGAACAGGCGAACAGCGCCTTCTCCACCACGGTCCCGCTTGCCTTGGAAACTCAGAGGTGACTCTTCAGAAGGATGTCCCATTATTATTACTGTTACTTTTGTGTAGCCATTTCACACTTACTTTTAAAGTACCTGCTGTGTGTCCGGCACTGTGATTGCTGCTGGAATACAGCAGACAGCTCAGCTATGAAGCTTAGGTCTTTCTGGAACTAAAACTCTAGCCAGAGGAAATAACAGTCAGCAGCTGGGCGGCAGGGTGCACACTGTAATTCCAGCGACTTGGGAGGTTGAGGCAGAAGGATCGCACATCCCAAGGCCGGAGGCAACCTGCAGAACTTATCAAGACCCTGTCTCAAAGTCAAAAAATCAAAAAAGGGGCAGCAGGTGCAGCTCAGTGGTAGAGCACTTTCTTAGCATGTGCCGGGCACTGGGTTCAAGCTCCTAGTGTGCAAAAGGAACAATAAGAATGGAATAAAAACTGAGGATGCAGTCAACGGTAACAACTGTCAACCTTGAGACTATTGGCATTGGGTAAGGAAGGGGCCGCCTAGTGCATCATGGATGCTGTGCAGCACCCCTGGCCTTGACATCTGCATGTTAATAGACAGCCACCCCACCCCACCCCTCCTCCTCCACTGAGTACCAAGGCTCAACTGTTAGGCAAATAAAGAAGCAAATAACTGCTTGTGATCCACATTGGGAAGGAGAGAAACAGAATAAGGAGGTAGAGGAGAATGGGCAGTAAGGGATGCTGCCTAGGAAGGTAGAATTTGAGCTGTGAGCTGGAGGTAAGGAGTGATGAGTTAGGGAAAGAGCATCAGAGTCGTGTAGGCAGAAGGACAAAGGGACTAAGGCCTGAAGCGTGGAAGAAAAGGACAAGTAAGAGAAGGAACCAGGCATAATCCATACAGAGTGTGGGAACAGATGTGGGGTACAAGGTAGGGCTGAAGAAGAACCTGGTGTGGATCTTAGGTCTCACTGCCAAGGTGCAGAGTCTGGATTGTATTTTAAGCATAATAAAGAGAAGCAGTGCAGTGTGCTGGAACCAGACTGTAAGTGCCTCAGTTTCCTCATCTGTGTCATGGGGTCCAAGAAGAAGCCTGGGAGGATTATATGAGGTCATATGTACAAAGCGTGGAGGCTGGTGCTCGTTAAGTGCCGAAGCCGAGCCGGAAGTGTGAATCTTTTCTCAACTCACATCATGCAGATAACCGGACTTGACATGAGCCATGGTAGAATATTTACACCATGGAAACTGGCAAACGCTAGGAGTCAGGGTTCCTCCTTCCCCATGGAGAGCCTATGGTTAAGCCTTTCCCAGCATTCCTGGCCACTAGGTGTTATTATTAGATTGATTCTTGAAGAATTTTGAGCAGAGAGGAGAGATATGGTTTTATTTACACTTTTAAAGTATAACTCTGGCTATTGTACAGAGAATAGATTTGAAAGTGGGGCCAGAGGCAGGGGCAGAGTCAGGGGAAGCAGTTAGGACAGTGTGGCAGTCCTATAGTCTAGGGATGCTCTCTTCAACCAGATGCTGATGAGTGGCTTAGAGGTCAGGGGTTAGAATTGAGATGTATCCTGGGGAGAAAAGGGTGGACTTGGTGTGTTGGTTGTGACAGAAGGGACAGAATAGAAATGCCATTTCTGGATTTAGTCACCAGATGGAATGTGGTATGATCTATTAAAAACTACTACCACTTGTTGATGTGTGCCGTCAAGTCAGTATCTGACTCATAGTGACCCTCACAGGGTTTTCAAAGGCTGACTGTTTCGAGATTGCCTTGGGAGTGGATTGCCAGGCCCTGCTCCCATTTTTGCAGTGCTGGGAATTGAACTCAGGACCTCAGAGACTGTAGCACAGCACTCTATCAACTGAGCTAAATCCCAGCCCAACTGAACTACTACCACTAATGCATTATAAAAACAACAGCTAAAACAATAAAGTTCATGGTTGCCTTTCATTAGGCATCGCCATACTGGTCACAGGTAATTGCTATGTACATCTCTGATCTTCAGAATGCTGCTAGAGAATCATTATTAGATTTAGCTTTAGATTTTGTGGTTGTAACAATGAGGTTCAAAGAAGTTAAAAGACTTGCCTAAAGCCAGGCAGGGAGTGTGGCACATCCAGGTGACAGGCAGCCTGTCTCTGACTGAGAATCCCATGCCAACCATACAGCGTTCTCTCTCTTCTGAATCTGTTCTACGGATGCCCTTAGCCATAAAAAAGGGGCCTCTGTGCTCTTGGGGTGTCTTTGGGGTAGACCCTGGGTCTTCATAGTGTTTTACAAATAAAGAGATCAGGAAAAGACCAGGGCATGCAGCAGTTAAAATGGGCATAAAGCGTGGCTCTTCCACTGCCAAACACTTTTCCAGAATGCTCTAGGCTTCTTTTTTCCATATTAGCATTTCTAAGAGGAGGCTCTAAATTTCCTGGGCAGGTAACCATGCTCATGATCATCAGTATCACCACCTTCATCCTCGCTGCCATCATTGCCGTCACCACCATCATGAACATCATCAACAAACACAACTCACCTTTACAGAATGCTAGCAAGGCAACAGGCTGGGGTATAGCCCAGTTGATAGAGTGTGATTCCACACTCTCTGAGGACCCAGGTTCAATCCCCAGCACCACAAAAATGGCAGAAGGATGTGGCAGTCCACTCCTGAACCAATCCCAAAGCAGTTAACCATTGAACACCCTGTGAGGTTCACTATGAGTTGGACCTGGCTCGATGGCACCTAACAACAAGCAAGGCAGTAGGCGGAGTGGGAGATGTCTTAGCTTAGGGAAACCTTCTAGAACTCTGTGAAGTCATTCATGCTATTGACCCAAAACATAAATGTGAAAACCAAGGCTTAGAAAAGACCAAAGACCTTGCTCCCATCCTGTGGCTGTGGTACGTAGCTGAGGTAGAATTCAAACCAATTCATGGGGTTCTTGGTACAAAGTACTGGTTATTGCAATTAACTCACTTTCTATATATATGCAAACGTCCTTTGGGTATTTTTTCATCAATGCTGATAATAGGAGGCACTTAAAGAAAATAAATCCTCCTGACATTCTACCAGACACTCAAACACCTCAGCTGAGTGAAAACTCCAGTAGAGGCAAAAGCGTGAAGGCTGGTCAGAGCAGATGGATGTGGTAAAGAATGGAGAGGCGTTTGGATGCCTCTGGGTGACATCAGATTGCCCATCAGAGAAATATGCCCCATCAGAGAAACAGTGCAAAGCAAGATTATGACAAATTATGCCTGTGGGACCTAATCACGGAAACAACAATAACAAATAACCAACCAAAAACAAAAAGCAAAAAACAAAACAAGAAACCCAAGCCCAAACCAAACAACATAACAACAACCACCACCCAAACTCCTTCCCACCTATCTGCACATTCTAGCTCTTTATCCTTGTTTTTCCATGAGTGGTTCACGGCTTAGGGCAGACAATGGTAAGGACTTCCTATGTGAGCACCTGACTTGATCATCTAGGCTGGGAATTGCTTCTTTACCAGGGATGGGACAATCATATTTGGAAGTAGTGCATTATGTCATGTTGCTGAGACCCATCTGAGTGCTTAGTACTTGAAATGTTCTGTGGAGTTGTCAGTAAAGTCTATGCACCCTCACACCAAGCATATTGTTAAGCAGAAACAATTTTTTTTCGTCTTGCTTGAAAACAGATCACCTGGTCTGTGTCATTCTTTGTGTCATTTACATCAATACTTTCCTTGGCTTAGCCACATGCTTAACGTAAGTGTTGTGAATGCAAATTTTGTGGCAAAGGCCGTGTGTGTTAGCAAACTCCTGACTTTTGGCCAATAATCTTTAAAATGTCATCTGGATTCTGTCTCTCTTCAGATTGTTTATCCGAATTCTTCCTGCTACAAGCAGGCTGGCATATTTGCGTGTCTTTGGCAACTGGTCTGAAAGTTTGTAAATGGTTTATTGACTCAGTCTTCCTGCCCCCCGCCTTTCCCAGCACATTTTTATTTTCTTGATAGATTGGCGCAGTGACATGGAAGATGACTTCAGAGCGTGGCTCTGACGGTTAAAAACAAAACCAGACTTCTTAGGTCAAATCGTTTTGATGTGTGCCAATATGTGTCCCCTGGAAACTTAGAAATGCTCTTGTGTGCTCAACACAGAGGGGTCCACAGCCACCAGAACACTGTGATCCTGACCTTTCCCAAGGCTTCTGTGATGCCCAATGCTCTGTATTAGACAGGAGCCGCTGTTTGCTGAGTGCCTCCTGAGCACGCTGCCTTCTCCAGAGGGAAGAAACGGGCGTTGACATCTCTCAGCAGCCGGGGGTTAGGAACGTTTACCTCTGTTTTGCAGGTCTGAAAACTGAGGAGCCAATGCGGTTAAATAACTTGTTCAAGGCTCCATGGCACTAGTCAGTGAATGAAGGAGACAGACCCACGCCACTGACCTTCTGCCCAGCTGTGCCTCCCACACTGTCCTAACCGTGTGAACCTGGTCAAGTCAGATCCCATTGTCCACGTTGGGATGGTTTTGAGCTTAGAAGACGTGCTGTTAATAATTGTGCTGGGACAATAGTGTCCCTCACGAGAGTGTCCTTGGGTAAAGAGATACAAGTTCTCAGTTCCCAGCCCAGAGCCCTTGCATCAAGGCTCCATAGAAAGGGCTGGGAACTTGCCACTTAATGAGCATTCCAGAAGACCCTCGGCGCTGCAAAGTGGTCCCTGAACCATAGTTGGCTACTTCGGAGTCATGCAGGGAGCTTATTAAAATACTGACTTGTGGCTCCACCTCCCCCTGTTTATGTACAAGAAGTATGTCTGGTCTGGGGCTCAGAATTTTGCATTTTCTTCTCCCTTTATTGGTAAATGTTGGTGGGGGTACAGAGTAATACAGCATTGGCCTTTTCTATTATTGCATTTTTAATACGTGCTTCCAATGTTCTTGCTAAATTTAGGAATTGTTATCAAGGATACAAGGATTAAACTTGAAATGTAGCCTTTGGTTGTGCCACATTTGAGGAGGTAGATCTTCATATTAATTTTTTCTTTATCTTTCCTTTTTTTTCCGCTGCAGTAGTGGGGGTTGAACCCAGAACATATATATTTATATTTTTATGTGTGTGTGTAGATTACTAGTTAAAAGGAAGAAATAGTCCACGACTCAGAGGCTGTGGTGTGACCACAGGGCAAGTCACTTTACTTTTGTGGCCTTATTTACTCCCATTTAAAAAAGGACAATTAATAGGCCTATCCCAGTTTAATTGTATACCACTTAAATTATTTAGAACAATAATTAGCATGTGGGCTGGGATTTAGCTCAGTTGGTAGAGGGCCACTCTGCAGTCTCTGAGGTCCCGAGTTCAATTCCCAGCACCGCAAAAATGGGAGAAGGACATGGTAACCCACTCCTAAGGCAATCCCGAAACAATCAGCCATTGAAAACCCTATGAGGGTCGATATGAGTCAGACAGGACTCAAGGCACCTAACAACAACAATTAGCATGTAGAAAGAATTCAATAAATGGCACACTGGCCATTATTATTTTTATCTCTCTACCTGATTTTCTCCAACTTACTGACTCGACAGCTCTAACAACAACAAACTGAATGATTCTTAGTTTTTTTATTACTCATTATATTTATACATTACTTTATCTGATCATAATATAGTATGTTTCCCATATGTTTGAACACTGTACTGCTACCTGACATCTGGTCACTAAAGTCCCTCTGCTCAAAATCAATTTTGTGTGACTCTTCCCATTCCATTTAGTTTTGACCTCAAATATAATGGGGATAGAAATTTGCTAAAATAATTTGCTGAGAGAGAGTGAGAGAGAGAAAGAATAAACTGGTATTATGAAAACAGAAAAAGACATTAAAATATTTCCTCAATAAGCTTTATAATAGCTGTATAATATTCCATTTCAAGTATACATTATACTTTGTAATCTATTGCATCTTGTTGGGCATTAGGTTGCTTTGGTGTTTGGACACTATGATTATTATTTACTTGTCTCTTTGTTTATTTGTATACTTTTATTTGCTTTAATAATTTCCTTTGATTTGCTTTAGTAAATTTAATAATTTCATAAGGTCAGAAGAATGATGTATTTTTATTATTAATGGGATCTGAAACACAAACTAGCAATTCACAGAGTCCCATGCTTCAGGGGCTCAGGACCTATCCTTTGTAACTGTCTTTCCATCTCAGTTTTTTATAAGAAAACACAAGGCCAAGAATTGGCGATAATGGTGAATACTTGCTAAACACAAAAAAAGAAATGATATTCTGAAAACAGAAAAAATAAATGGGACACTCTTTGTTTAATAGAAAAACAAATTTAAAAAGCCTTTCTCTCCAGTGTTGAAATTCAAATGCCTTCCAAGGCATTAGTCTTCAACTTCATGGAATGAAAGATTTTTAAGCTGAGAACGTACCGTTTCTGTCTTAGTCTTTGAGGTGAAAATAAACGTGGCACGGGGCCTAAATGATACCAGAGAATATGAGTGCCTTCTTACGGCGTATGTATGTGCTGTTACACCCTGTTCATTGCTAGGCTGTATATTTATAATGCATGGAGCCCGAACAATAGTCACTTGACGAGAACATCACTTGGAGACCTATTTGCACATTTCTGATTTTTAAACACCCAACTGCCACACTTCTGCATCATTCTGCTTACATCCCAGGCAAAACTGGCAAATGATGCTCTTAGAATTTGATAAGATTGAACCTGCTGTCAAAATCATTCCCGTAGCTTTTTTCCCCTCTCCTGTCTCTTTTTCTTTACGCCTACAAATAAGTAGCACCTACTTGGTGGAGTTATCAGAGATGGTTACACTGGCTCTGAATCCAGACGCTGGCGGGTAGCAGCTGTGTGACCTTGAGCAAGTGCCTTTGTCCAGCACCTGGTGGGGGACCTGGCACTCACAGGACTCTAGGCAAACACTGGGCAGATTGTAGCATTGCAAGACTCCCTAACTGGGATAGCAGGAGCCTGGCAGGAGGCGCATTACCTGTCCTTTTACTGTCACTGGACCAAATACCACATATGAAGGTGTGTAGAGCCCTGGTGCCCCTCGGGGCAGGATGCTGCTTTCTGGTCAGTTTACTCACTGGACCTCGCCAGCAGGTCCTGGACAGCGGATGAGGGGAGTGACCAGCCGGGAGCCAGGAGCCTTGCGTGTAGTATTTGCATAGCATGTGAGCTATGACAAAAAACATCCACTCCGAACCCAAAGCGAAGCTGTCCCCTGGATCCCTTTTAATGGGCATCGGTGACTTTTGTCCTTGGCACAACTGGAGTACATCTTCCCTGACATGGCTCCCAGCCCTCCCTATTATCAAGAAAACTTCTCGTGCTTTGCACACACTGAGCAGAAAACAAAAGCGGCAGGGGAAGCGTCAGAGAAGAATCTGAGACAGGTTTTAAGATGATATGCTGGCAGGCAGCTCGGCTGGGCTGGGGGCCGGCTGGTCATTAACAAGGTCCACAGAGGCGGCCTGATGGCAGCGCTGAGACCTTGAGCCCTGTGGCCTGAGCATCCGGGACCCAGAGCTCAGGGGTCGGCTTTTAACTCGTGTCTTTGCACCCAAGTTACCTGCTGTCCTGAACCAGTGGTCAGATCAGGAGCCAGCTGTGAGTTCTTTTGTCCCAGGCAAGAACAGCAGGTCAAATGCAATCACAGTCATCTTTTCCCTCCCTGGCAAAAGAAGGGGACATGCTGGTGTGTGTGTGTGTGTGTGTGTGTGTGTGTGTGTGTGTGTGTGTGTGCAATTTTTAAATTAGGAAATGCAAGAAATCTACTCTTTTTTCACAAAAATATTGTCCTTTCAAGGATGTCTCTATTTGCATAGCGTGATCCTCTTCCCCTACCCGGTACCAACGTTAGTGTGACCTTTTCCTGCTAATTGGAAAATCTTACGGAAATAAACCCTGTCAAAAAATGAGAAGTGACTCCCCCTTTGGATGGCCAAACGACCTCAGAGGGGGAAAGAAGTTCTGAATTCCTCCTCCTTTTGCACACACTGCAAAATCTTTATTACTTTGGAGAGTCTTGAAGCTCAGTAATGCCCCTCCAGTGCAAAGCGGAGTAAATAAATTTCTTCTTATGACCACTTTGGAGAAACACACAACCAGATTTACTCAGCAGGGATAGAGAGTGGACAGGATAATGAAGAGAGAATAAGAATATGATCGGGGTTTACAGCCTCTTCTGTCTCTTTAAAGGGTTTTAATCCTTCAGAAACAGGATACGGCGGCCATTTCCTTAAAGATACAGTGTCCCTTCTGGGACAACTAATGTTATAAAAAGCTAAGATGTAACATCTATCTCGCAATATTGATTGGCACTTTAGTGTGATAAAAGGGGTTGCATCTGAAGGGGAAAAGAGGAGAGAAGATAAGTGAGGATGAGTCTTTGAAGAATTCAAAGTGTCCTCATCATATTGGCCAAACTTCCATGACAGAGAAACCAAACGGCCATTTGGACCCGTGACATTCATTGGTCTGGCTCCGCGGTGGGGCGGTTCCGGGATAACCTCTTCTTCGCACCAGAAGTGACAGCTGCTATAAAAGACATTAGGATGGTTCCGATGGCACCTGCTGGTAACTCTTAAATTGACCCCAGATGAGTCAGGCCAGAATCTCCCATCCACCGTCATGGGCCTAAATGACAAGGTCCTGCCTCTTGAGAGGCATTAAGTTAAATACCCCAGTGGGTGGGCTCAATGACCCAGATTTGGGGGGAACTTGATCTCATGGACTCTTTTATCTCCCCCAGCACCTGAGCCTAGATGTTCCTGGGTCCTCCTTCCTAGATGTGGTAATTGGCTCTGTCTACAGCAAATGAGGACACCGAACCTTTGTCCAATACTCCCTGGGCATCAGCTATTTCCACTCAGTCCTCTTAATAACATCAGTGGCCGGGTCATTAACTCAGTTTTCAGAATAGGAAAAGGAGGCTCAGAGAGGTCCTCAGTCTTGTCCAAAGACACACAGTATGCAAGGAGCAGAGTGCATCAGAACCTCTCCTCCCAACTATCTGTGTTTTCTGGCTTTTGTTCCAGGCTCCTGGGAAAGTTTTATTCTTGTTGCTATTGTGCAGTGGTTTTGCTTCGGTTTTTGACTGTAGGCCATGCCCTATGAACTCGGAAGTGGTTGCAAAATCCATGCCTGTGTTAAAGGATCAGGGAATCCCTGCATTTCAGAGCCACTGAGTCCTGATACCTCTCACTTCTAGAGCCTTGGAACTGTGGAGGCAGGGAAATCACGGAAGTGTAGAATCTGTATTTGTTTTTTTTTGTTTGTTTTTTTTTTTTTCAAGTAGTTTCTAAGGCTGGTAGTTTCTAGGGCAGGACTGGAAGCTGGGCTACAGCAACAGAGGGCTCGCTCTCCACACCAGCAAGGAGGTGCGGTAAGAAGTGACACGCCAGGCCTGTAGTGAGAAATGTCAGGCAAAAGCCTGGAAGGTGGCGTGAGCACGTACTTGTCACCTCCACACGTAGCTGGGCGGCCCTGCTGGGACAGGCCTCCCAGGATGCTGTCTGCTCCACGCCGTTACCCCAGGATAAAGTGCAATGACACCGGGGGCTGCCAAGCCACTCTGCATTCACAGCCCGAGGTGAGCAGGATGGGACAGGGTCCAGAGTGGAAATGTCACTTGTGATCACACGCTCCCTCCTCTGGCCCCGGTTCCGGCTTCTGGATGTGAGCTGCCTCGGAGGAGCTTCCATCCAGAGCTCGGGGCAGCCAGACACGCACTTGGGACTCGTTCTTCGGGGAGATGGCACCTGCTTGAGGGACCTGGGCAAGTGACCGGATCACAAAATGTCCTGCCAAAGGCTGAGGCAGCCACACCCTTGACTCAGAATTAAGTCATCCGCTCAGCTGCAAGAGGGTTCAGGGCCAAACTCTGGGCAAGAATAACGTCACGCGGAGACTCTCATTACCTGCTTTTGTCATGGCCTGGCTTCTTAGCGAGAATCACATATCCAGCCTCCTCTAGAATTACCAAGGGTGCTCCAGGGCCCTTGGGTCTGCAGGATGGGGCACAGCTGGGAGTAACTAGGCATTGGAACCTAGAGGCAAGACCAGGGAGGGGACCAGCAAGGCGAGGGCTGACTCCTCGCTGCCCCTCATCAGCTGCAAGACCTGGGGCAGTTTCTGAACCTCTATAAGCCTGACACTGGTTGGATCTGCATTAAATACTAACAGCTAAGACTCCTGGGGTGTGCTAGACTTGCATTCGTATCACCTCAGTAAACAGCAACGTTATCAGCTAAGTATTTATGTCCTTTTCATAGATTAAAAATGGAGTAACCAGATGCCCAAGGTCATTCAGCTAATAACAGGCGAAGGCAGTTAGAAGCCAGGCTCCTGGCTTTCAACCATGCGCAGGCCGTGCCCTATGAAGGTGGAAGTGGTTGCAAAATCCGTGCCTGTGCTAAGGGATCATGGAATCCCTGTATTTCAGGACCACCAGGTCCTGGCACCTCTCACTTCTAGAGCCTTGGAGCTGTGGAGGCAGGGAAATCATGGAGGTGCAGAATCTTTTTTTTTTTTTTTTTTCTCCAGGTAGTTTCTAAGGTGGCTACTTTCTGGGGCAGGATTCGGAGTAAGCCTCCAGCAACCAAGTGTCCCCAGCGAGGTGCAGCAGGAAGTGACACACCAGGTCTGTAGTGACAAAAGTCAGACACAGCCCTGTATGGTGGTGTGAATACATACTTTTCACTTCTATATGCAGCTGGGCAGCTGAGGCAGGAGCCGGCTTCTCAGCCGAGGCACTGCTGACCTTTTGAGCTAGATGATTCTTTGTGGTGGGGACAGTCCTATGTGTTGTAGAGTGTTTAGCTAGATGCCAATAACACTCTCCTTCACCCAGCTATGGGCTGGGGTTTGGCTCAGTTGGTAGAGTGTCACTCTGTGCTCTCTGAGGCCCTGGGTTTGATCCCCAGCACCACAAAAATAGGAGAAGGACGTGGCAATCTGCTCCTAAAACAATCTCGAAACAATCAGCCATGGAGAACCCCATAAACAGCAGAGGAGCATTGGCATAGTACCGGGCATGGCACAGTGTTGGGGAGTTTTTCGATCTGTAGTACATAGGGTCACTATGAGTGGACCCAACTCAACAGTACCTAACCACAACCACCCAGCTATGACAACTAAAAACATCATCAGATACTGCCAAATGTGAGGGAGTGGGGAGGGTTTAAACCACCTCCTTTCAGGAACTGCTGAAGTAGATGATGAGTCAGATGGAGTTTAGGTATGAAGAGACGTAGCATCTGAAATGTGGAGTATCCATAGACTACATGTTATTATAGTTCAGCATTTGGAACCCTTACCTTATGACTAGTGTTATGGGGAGAGTGGGAAGGAAGAGAAAGGGAGGGAGGGAAGGATGGCGGGAGGGAGGGTGGGAGGGGAGAAAGAGAAGCAAACATCAAGCTTCTTTCACTCCAGAATCATACAAAACGTAAACACAATTAAGAAAATACACAAACTCTTTGGAGAAAACTTCAAAGTGCCTTGAGGTTCTAAGTCCAGCTGTGTTGAGTGCTGGTCCACACACCCTATGGCAGTGGTTCACTACTCAGTGTGGTCCCCAAACGCATGGAACTAGAGGGAGCCATCTGCCTGGCGCCTGTCATAGGTCACAGGATGCTGGAAGCCTTTTGTTCCTCTAACTCCCCCACAACCCTGGAGGGTGGGCTCTTACTATTCTGCCTCCCCAGAGGACAACTGAGGTTCTGGGAGGGCCAGAGACTCAGCCAAGGTTGTATAGTCAGTCTACAGCAGGGCCAGAAATTAAACCAAAATCTTTCAGATAATGGGCCTAACTTCTGAGGTCTCCAAGAGAAAAAAAGATTGGCCTCCAACTTTTACTTAGCATCTGGTGCTGAGCAGGATTCACTCTTTCTTTTCTTTTCCTTTCTTTTCTTCTTTCTTTCTTTCTTCCTTCCTTTCTTTCTTTCTTTCCCCTCTTGCCTTCCTTCTCTCTCTCTCTCTTTCTTTCTTTCTTTCTTTTTCTTTCTCTTCCTTCCTTCCTTTCCTTCCTCTCTCTTTCTTTCTTTCTTTCTTTCTTTCTTTCTTTCTTTCTTTCCTTCTTTCTTTCTCTCTTTCCCTCCCTTCTTCCCTCCCTCCTTTCCTTCCTTCCTTCTTTTCTCCTTTCTATTAATATTACTTGTTTTTTTTTTTGAGACAAGATCTCAATATGTAGGCTAGCTTGAACTCAGCCTCTGGAGTGCTAGGATTACAAGTAGGTGCCACCACGTCTTAATGAGCATGACCATTTCTTAACACCATGGCCATCCTTCAGACTGTCCCAGACTGGAAAACTTTTCTGGGCATCCTTGTTCATCTACCAGGATACCATCACCTTCACGAAGGCCAAAGGAGCAGAGTAAGGATCTGAGACCAAACCATTCTGATGTAGGGCTGGGGGTACAATAGGAAGGGAATGCAGAGGAGCTAGGGGAGCGAAGTGGGAGCAGCAGGGGCCCTGAGCGTGGAGCATGTGAGGCCACAGGCCGCACTGCACCTTTGACCAAGGTGGGCACGAGTGGATCAGAGACACTTGTCAACAGTGGGGATATGAAGGATTCTTGAAGCACAGAAGCTACTGAGGCCTGAGAGAAGGTGGGCAGGGGAGCTGGAAATTGGACAGCAAGGAGCAGAAGTCAGGGCTGGGAGGGAGGAAGGGGTTAGAAAATCTCCTGCAGGAGTCAGAGGGGCAGGACACCTTCCCTGGGAGCTGGTGCATTTCCATTAGCTCCGCCCAACTGAGGGTGAGCCTGCAGCCATAGCCCTGTGAAATCCGATCCCGACAGATCTCGGAAGCTAAGCAGGGTCAGGCCTGGTTAGTACCTGGATGGGAGACCACCTGGGAACACCAGAAGCTGTAGGCTTGGGAGAAGGACCTGGCAACCCCCTCCCAAAAATCAATCTGCCATTGAAAACCCTATGAACAGCAGAGAAGCACTGACAATAGTATTTCCCCTGTTGTACAGAGGGTCGCCATGAGTCGGATACCGACTCGACGGCACCTAACAACAACAACAACAACAACTGAGGGTAGCACTTCCAGGCCACACTAGTGCTGTGAGCCATGGAAAAGACAGATCTGTCTCAAAAGGAACAAGGCAGAAGTAAAAAGGGTTTAATTGTTCTACTACACGCGCACACACATGCGCGCGTGCACTACACACACACACACACACACACACGAAAAGAAAAAAAAATGTACAAAACGGTATAAGAAATCCAGAAAGACAGCGTCAGACTGGGAAGGGAGGAGACAAAAAGTGGGAGACAGAACCCAAGAGCTGACAAAGCTTTGGGCGAAAAAACAAGAATCTTGTTTGGGGGCCAGCGAGAAGTTGTTTCATAACATTTTAAAACCAAAATTGGCTCAAATATAAAAGCCTTCTCCTTTCTTGATAAGATTACTTTCCCCCTCAACCATTTCCACAGTGCTAAAATCATCTCCACTTTAGGAACGTCAATCCAGAGCCTATCTTCTGGAAGCATCCTTTTCCAAACTCCTACGGCTTTGGCAGAGCTCGGACCTGACTCCCCAATCTTTCCCAACTTTCTTTCCTGGAAAGTGCATCACCCAGTCTTAAAATAGGCTCAGGTCTCTGGCTGGTGCTGGTGGATGGAGGACATTGAATTCCCAGGGCAAAGGGGCCAGGGGTCCCCAGGAAAAGCATGGCTCAGGCTGAGGTCTGGGTTTCCCAAGAGATGAAGAAGAACAAAGACAATGGCACTGACATATCTAACCATCTGCTTCCCCTCTGCCCTCCAATCTCTTGGGTCCCCAGAAACCACCAAACTTACAGTGGCATCTCATTGCAATGGGATAAGCAGAGCCCAGTGAGTCTCACGAAGGCCCCTCTCAGTTGAGGAGAGGTGGCTCAAAGGTCTCCTTGGGCCATAGAATTCTGACACCTAGGCAGGGCCATCGAGAACAGAGCCTCGGGTTGGGGTTGGAGATCATGCATTTGAGCCAGGGGTCCGTACTCTGACTCCCCATGTCCCCCTTCTTGCCTGGGGAGGGAGTCCCAGCTCCCTGGTCTTGACAATGGATTGAAAAAAGCATGCTGTAGGGACTCCGTTGGGGCTGGGATTTAGCTCAGTTGGTGGAACGCCTGCCTGCTCTGCAGTCTCTGAGGTCCAAGTTCGATTCCCAGCTCCGCAAAAATGGGAGAAGGACATGGCAATCCACTCCTGAGGCAATCCCGAAAGAATCAGCAATTGAAAACTCTATAAGGGTCGCTATGGGTCGGACGTGCTGGGATTTAGTTCAGTTGGTAGAGCACTGCACTGCAATCTCTGAGGTCCCGAGTTCAATTCCCAGCACCACAAAAATGGGAGAAGGGCCTGGCAATCCACTTCCAAGGCAATCCTGAAACAGTCAGCCATTGAAAACCCTATGAGGGTTGCTATGAGTCAGATACCGACTTGACGGCACCTAACAACAACAACATGGGTCTGACACGACTTGTGGGCACCTACCAACAACAGAGACTCCCTTAGGCTTTGTCTTAATCTAAAGTGAAGCTGTTTCTAGCACACAAGGGGAAATGGCTGAAAGTACGGTACCAAAGGGAACCTCCTCTGTGGCAGTCCCTGCTGAACTTTGGGATTTTGATGGGAGAGGCCATGCCAAACACCCCAGGCCCCAGCAGCAACGTGGCTGCAGGGTGGCAGGTGGGGTTGAGGAAGCCCTCCTGAACCTTGCTACTGAATCAGTCCACTCTCCTCAGTGCCCTTACAACACCTGGGTGGAAGATCACATTATGAAGTTTTGGTGCCCCAGGCACTCTTGCATTTGGGGGTCTTCTTCTTTCATTAAAATATTAATAATGATATTTGACCATTGGTACAAAGGAAGATATAGTGGAGGCTGAATTCTTTATTGCTTATGCATTATTATTTGTTTTTTTCTTTAAAATTTAAAGGAAGTTAAAGCAAAGAGTTTCTGTGGTCCCTGGAGGTCCCCTAGGCCCTGGGTCCCCTGTTTCTGATGGCATGTCAGCGCTGTGGGGTCAACCCTTCATTAAGCTTGGCCTCTGGGAAGGCCTCCAGTGACTGGAGTGATTTTCCTAGTTGATGTCAGCCTCTGCCACAGAGCTCCGGGAGGGTGGGGACCCCATCCTTCTTCCTTCCCATTGAATTCCCAGCCACTGGGAGGGCATCTGCCACCCAGCTGGCTGCCAAGGGAACCGCTGCTGGGAGAGTGAGTGATGGCTGGTGTTCCCCACCAGTCACCAAGTGTGTCCCGTCGGGGAAGGATCTCTTCTGCTCCCCTGCCAGGGGGTGACTGCAGAGGTGGCACAGGCTCCTTGTACAGAAGGATGGGCGTCCTTCCTGGCCCAGGCTCCGCTGGCCTCAGCAGGGATCAGCTCCCTGGGATCCACCTGCAGCTGTGCCGGACGGTTGGCCCACAAGAGAATAACCTGTAGGACTGATGGACGCCACACCAACGCACCCAGAGGCTCAATTTGTGGACAGCGTCCCATTGCTACCAACAGCCTGAGGGGTGTATGAGAGGAATGTGAGCCCCCGCCTGCAGAGCAAGGGACAGCGGGGCAGAACCTTTAACCTAACAGCACAGCAGATGGCTTTGCCCGTGGTGAGAGTAGGGGCTTCCAGAGGAAATGGAGCTGCCCATCCACTTGTGTGGCAGGGGGCAGGGTGACTGCGGCCAGGGTGGGCCCTGCTTCCCAAGCACATTGGTCTGAACTTTAAGTGACCAGCGCATGACAGGCAGGATGACCCTTGACCTCTGCTTGCTCACTGATCCCAGGCTGTGATTATTTTTAATTTTGATGACGTTGATTTGGGAGAAGGGAGCCCAGCAGAGCTACCTGATCCCATCCAACCGCAGAGATCCCAGCCAGGCCCCATCCCTCTCGCAGCAGAGGAGAGACTGAGATAGGGGTCATGCAAAAGAGTGTCGGGGCCTGTCTTGGCCACCGTTCCTGACACGTGGACAAGCCGTTGACCTCATTGCGAGGACTAAAGGCGATCCTGTGGAAGGAGCCTTTGTAAATGCCGACCGCATGGGGCGGCATCCAATGCCGCTGTGGTTACGAAGAGCACGAACCTTTAACTGTGTTGCCCTCCTCATGAAACAAGAATGCCTCTCCAGTCAGGAAGTCCAAGGCCGCCATGGAGTTCGTGCAGAGCCCATTTCTGGGAAGTCCAACATTTAAGCAATCATGAGGCTGGCTATTGCCTGAAGGGTGATCTATGGGCTCCTGGGATGTGAGGGAATTTTCCTGGATAGAGTGGGCGATCCCAGGATGGGCTTCAGTCAAGGCCTCTCCTGCTGCCCAGGAAGCCCACAGGTTTATAGTGGGAAGGAGTGGGGACTCCTTGCAAAACGCCTATGTTCAGAGAGGTCTGAGCAAGGCAGGAGAGAGGCAGGAAAGGAACCAGAACCCAGACTCAGAGGCACCCCTGGAAGGGGACAGAGAGAAGGCAGGCACATTCAGAGTCCGGCGTGAGTTTGGGACTGTCATGTGGCTTTGCTCTCTTCTCCCTCCTACATCATCCTGTGTATGCCCCCCACCCCACGCACACACTCTTCTCTGCAAAGACCCACACACCCACTCTAGAAATGGAGAGTCGGGAGGCTGTTTAATCCTATCACGTTCTTTCCTAAACCAGGTCGTCTAATTGCCGTCGCCCAAAGGGCAAGCTGGTGTGTGTCTGCAGGATATCTCAGGAAGTGACAGCCTGTCCCTAGTAGTAGCTTTTCCACACAGAGGTGTGGCTCAGAGGGCCTTCGCAGGAAGCTCTGGCACATGAAGAAATTTCTTTGCTAGGATGCTGGGGTCATTAGACCCCTCTTTACCGGAGAATCTTCTAGCAGAGAAGATAGCTCATGATTCCATCCTCCATGTGGATAACCCACTCAACCTTGTGGGGCGATGCTTAATGAGCCCTCCCACGAAGCCCCACGAGGGGTCTCAGTGGAGGAAAATACCAGCCACACTTCCTGTCCTTGGGACACATCTGGCAAGAAAGAGAATTCCAATAGCAATGAAGTCATTATCCAAATCACCTTCCCATTTATCCTGGTATGGATTCTGTAAAGGAAGGCCACATCAGTATTCTAGGGACCCAATTCTCATCTTGTATCTTAAAAGAGACTGGCATTCAAGAGAGGTGCTAGAAGCAGGTGACAGTGATAGTAGTGGATGAACAAGTGTTTCCCACGTGGAGCAGTAAGGAGGTGGAAGCATGTTAGCCTGCAGAGGAGAAGCTGGTGGGCTGTAAGCTCGCTGTGGTAGGCGGGGTGAAGGGCTGCTAGGCATGGAAGAGTTTTACTGGGCATATATAGATAGCATTATGGGCAGCATTATTATTATTATTGTTAAAGACAGAGTCTTGCTATGTAGCCCAGGCTGGTCTCAAACTCATGATCCCCCTGCATAGCATTATTCTGAGTAGGACCAGAGGGAATAAATAACATGGAGAAGTGACTAGAGGGGGATGAGGTGGCTTTCAGGTCTGTGTAAAGAGACTTCCTAACTTCTGGAGTCTCAAGACACAGAGGACTGTCTATGCAAGAGAGATCTGAGCCAGGCATGGTGCTGCATGCCACTCATCCCAGCAACTCAGGAGGCAGAAGCAGGAGGATCGCAAATTCAAGGCCAGAAGCAACCTGTGTAACTTAACAAGACCTGTCTCAAGATAAAAAAATGAAAAATGGGCTGGGGGGGTGCAGCCCAGTGATAGAGCACTTGCAAGTGTGTGAGGCCCTGGGTTCAACTGCCTAGAGCTAAAGTAAAAAAAAAAAAAGAAAAGGAAGAGTGTGATTTGGTGTCCTTCCTGTCTCCCACAACGAGACTGTGCCTGTGCTTGTGGTCAGCTCCCACGAGAAGGTACACACTCATATGCTTTGACTGTCAATCTGGTCTTGAACCCCTTCACCTCTCTCTGGCCTTATGTTCTGCTAACCTTCCCTTTCACCTGTGTTGGGCAATCTCACTGGAACTTATCTCCATCTGTGGCCTCCTAGATGTCCTTGGCTAATGCTGTTCTGGAATGGGTATGGACATGGTAGAGCCAAAAACATGTGCTTTAGAGCAAGACAAATGTGAGCTGAAATCCCAGCTCCCCCACTCACAGGTCACATGCTTTCATGCCCATGGCTTCTTTGAGGCTCTTCCCTCATTTGCAAAATGAGGTACTGACACCACGTGTTGGGACTGTCATGAAGCATTGCAGATCACATGTGAATATACACAAGTTCAAGGTAAAGAGTCTATTTTCATTTTTCTGGAGCAGGAATTGACCAGTTTGATTGACTTCTTTTACTTCACAGCCTCATAGCCAGTTGCCCAGCACCCAGGCAGCCCCAGCCCAGGGAAGATCAAAGTTGGGCCAGGTGTGTTTTTTCTGCTTGTTCTGCAAGTGCTGTGGGCATTTCCACCAAATCTAAGAGAAGAGGCAAGGTCCACTTTCAGGGAGAGTGGTATGAGGCCTTGGCATGTCCTACAGGGATGGTTTTAGACCGTCTACCTGCTTTTAAGTAATTGGGTCCTAGATTTACTCATGCCCCAAGAACCAGACATGCACATCTCTTTCTGACTGTGTTCAGTGACTTCCTATTTTTAGCTGAAAATCAGCCAGGGTGGGAGCATTTACACCATGGTAATTGGCAAGACCTACAAATCAAGAGCCTGTAGATGTAGCCCTGTGGCATCCTATCCCGTCAGATCTCAGAAGCTAAGCAGGGTCGGGCCTGGTTAGTACCTGGATGGGAGACCGCCTGGGAACACCAGATGCTGCAGGGGGAGAAGGACCTGGCAACCCCCTCCCAAAAATCAATCTGGCATTGAAAACCCTATGAACAGCAAAGAAGTACTGACAATAGTGTTTCCCCTGTTGTATAGAGGGTCCCTATGAGTCGGATACCCACTCAACAGCACCTAACAACAACAACAACAACGAATCAAGATTTTTCACTTCTGGAAAGCTGGTTACTAAACATAGTCCAGTGGACCATTACTTTCAACAGTAGAAAAAGAAAGAGCCAAATCCCATGATTCACCTTCAGAAGCTTTACATTTCTGAGGAAAAAGCATCAGTGCATGGTTGGACCCCAAACCCCAAGGCAGCTTCTTCCACTCTGAATTGACATCCAAGAAGAACTTTCCCTGAGGAGTTTGTACCAAGCACCTGCACCCCTCTCTGTTGCCTGTGCATTAGAAGAGCAGAAGGTGCCTGCCTAGGAGGTCCCTTAACCTGTATCTCCCAGCATCCACTGGGAACCCTCAGAGCCCCTCATCTGGACCTGCCTAGGAAGGATCTCGGGAACAAGAAACATTTATGAAGCCCAGAGCCAGGGCTGACACCTTGCAACAATTTACCCTTTCCTTCTGGGGACCGGAGGAGGTTGAGGCATGGTGTTGAAGTTTGATTAGTAATAAGAACACAGCAGCTTAACCTCTAACATTTAGCATTCTCGCCCGGATCGAATTACTGATCTCTATCTGAGTGAACTGTGCTAGCGGGCTGCCTGGGAACATTACACCTCTCTAAAAGCTGTCCGTCTCTGTCACTATCTTTGCACAATGGAGCCCATAGCTATTTTTAAAGGACTGTGTCACCTTTCCAGAGAAATTGTATCTGTGCAGAAAATTAATTTCTCTCAGTTGTTTTATATACAGACTGGGTGGTCTTTCAACTCCCAAGGTGAAGTGAGCGCTCTGCACCCCACAAGCTGACACTGTCTTGATTTTTATTTTAGGGAGAATATGGAGGAATTGAGAAAAAGTAAATAAATGCTAAATGTTCAAGCTCCCACCCAGAGGCAGGTTGCATACAGAAAGGAAAAGAATAGAATAGAAGGGACCGTCATTTTACAACTGTGGAGTAGCGAGCATTTGATCAATATAATTACTATTTGGTTTAATCCTTTCCAAAATTCTGCACATTAGGGGTTGTTAACCTCATTTATAGTTGATTCTGCCAGGGAGATGGGAATCAAACTCCCTGGGATAAGCCAGGCACGGTGGCGCACGCCTGTAATCCCAGTGGTTTGGGAGGTGGAGGCGGGAGGATCGCAAGTTCGAAACCAGAGGCAGTCTGCGTAACTTAGTGAGACCCTGTCTCAAAAAGTGAAAAAATGGGCTGAGGGTGCAGCTCAGTGGTCCAGCACTTGCAGAGCATGCAAGAGCAAGGCCCTGGGTTCAACCCCTAGTACCGCAAAAAAACAAAAACAAAAACAAAAAACAAAACAAAAAACCTCCCTGGGTTTATTATCTCAGCTTGGCTTATGGGTCCCTTCTGTATTGCTTTGCCTCAGTTCCCTCATCTTCAAAACGGTGACATTAACAATGCTTACCTCATCACAAAGTCATGGTGAGAAGTAAATGAGTTAATCTGATAAATAGACACGTGCTTTGAATATAGTAAATGGTTCATAAGTATTTGGTTTGTTGTTGTTATTTGTGGGGTTGCTTACTTGTTTGTTTCAGATGGTAGCATCTCGTTCCTACATCTTTCAAGGTTCTTTACTAACACCATTGCACCAGTCAGTTTGCACAGTTGTCTTGCCACCTCTGAGTTATCTCCAGCTTTTAGAGGGAGAAAACAGTGCTTGTCTCAGAGGATTCTATTGATGTGTTGGGAAGTTTCCATTGAGATCCTTCATGTCAAGTGTTTGACCCAGCAACGCATTGCATGGAAGGGCCTTAGCACATGTTGTTGTTGTTAGGTGCCGTTGAGTTGTATCCGACTCATAGCAGCCCTTAAAAGGTTTTCAATGCTGATTATTTCGGGATTGCCTCTGGAGTGGATTGTCATGCCTTTCCCCCATTTAGCACATGTTGTTGTTGTTGTTGTTAGGCGCCGTCGAGTCGTGTCCAACTCATAGCGACCCTCATAGGGTTTTCTATGGCAGGTTGTTTCAGGATTGCCTTGGGAGTGGATTGCCACGTCCTTCTCCCATTTTTGTGGTGCTGGGAATCGAACTTGGGACCTCAGAGACTGCAGAGCGGCGCTCTACCAACTGAGCTAAATCCCAGCCCCCATTCAGCATATAGTAGCTATTTATTAATCCTCCTCAAAAGTAGTCTTCTCAAGAAGAAACTGAGCTATAAAGTTATGAATGAACTAAGAGCAGGTTGGAGAAGTGAAATCAAGTGTGATGTTCTGGAAGATGTGTCAAAGGCAGCATAAGACTGTGGAAACCATTGATAAAATTCTCGACCACATGCTTTCAAGTTCTGCTCTATAAAGGAAGTGGAACTCCAAGTTCCAGATGATACACCCTGGGCGTGGTGCATGCCCGGGGCACGTGCTCAGAGCAAACGCCTTGTTCTTACAAAAGAGATCAGAGGAAGAGTGTGCACTTGTGTTTCAAATTCACACAAAATGTGTGTCATATATGGGTGTGTCGGTCTTTATGGCTCCCTGTCTTATTTGTCTTTTATGATCTCAGTTATTCAGCTACTCCTCCCTGTGCCTGTCAGCTCATCTTGCTGTGGAGGCTTGCATGTGGCTGTGATGCTGAAAGCTATGCCACTGGTATTTCAGATACAAGCAGGGACACCCATGGTGAACAGGTTTTAACTGAGCTTCCAGACTAAGACAGACTAGGGAGAAGGACCCGGCAGCCCACCCTGGAAACAATTAGCCATTGAAAATCCGATAAATAGCAGACAAGCCCTGGCAAACAGAGTGCCAGAAAGTGACTCCCTGAGGCTGGAAGGCATTCAAGAAACAACTGGAGAAGAGTTGCTTCCTCGAGTAGAATTGACCTTCATGACTGGAATGGAGTAAATCCCCTGAGACCTCCTTCTGCTGATGTGGCACGACTCAAAATGTGAAGAAACATAGTGGCTACAACAATGGACTCAAACATAAAAAGATCCTGTGCACGTCAGTGTGAGGGAGTGTTTTGTTCTGTTGTACTTAGGTTTGATATGGGCTGGGATTTAGCTCAGTGGGTAGAGTGCTGCTCTGCAGTCTCTGAGGTCCCGAGTTCAATTCCCAGCACCATAAAAATGGGAGAAGGGCCTGGCAATCCACTCCCAAGGCAATCCCGAAGCAATCAGCCATTGAAAACCCTATAAGGGTCGCTATGAGTCGGATACCGACTCTACAGCACCTAACAACAACAAGATTTGATATCAGTTGGATCTGACTCAATGGCACCTAACAACAAAATTCAAGTACAAATCCTGTTGTCCTTGCAAAGGGACTTTGTGGTTCACCTGCAAACTTGCTCTATCTTCAGAAACTGCACCCACGTCTTCCATTACCACCCTATTTGAATTCCTAAAATGGAGGGAACATGCAGGGAGGAAGAAGGGCCAAGGTGAGGTTACCTGAGCAACTATTAGCTTAAAAATAATTTACAAAGCTCCTAACTCATGATAGATACCAGGGATGTACAGATGGACCAGGGTCAGGGCATGGGGAGGGGTCCTAGCCTTTGAAGATCTCAGCCCATTAAATGGACCACTTTAAAACAATGATAATACAAATGAGATTGGTGCTGGGATGGAGGTCTGGTAAGTTACATGGCGACACAAAGGAAAGAATGAGTCATTCTGCCCTGAATCACAGGAGCAAGACTAAGAAATAGTAGATTTGAAATGTGTTGTAAAGGGTTTGTAGGAGGTCTAAGCAAGAGGGGAGAAAGAACTAGTGTCTGGCAAGTAAAAGTGTGATATATTCGAGCGGGGTGAATAAATCAGCATAGTTCATGGTAAGTGTTGTTGGGTTGGAGGGATGTTGGGGAGGGCTGAGTGCTGAGGAAAGGAAAGTAGCTTACATGAGAGGAAAGAGATTCTATGAGGTCCTATATGCCTTCAGAGGAAACGTATATATCCCAGAGGAGGGAGCCCTGGACAGATTTTAAGTAGCCGCTGAATGAGATGTGAATTTTATAAAAGGGATCCAAGTGAGTGGAGGATGTTTTGGGAGGAACGGAATTTAAGAGAGACAACCCAGTGACGTAGACAAGAGGCACCAGGCATTGATTAAAGTAGCAGCTTCTAGCTGGACCCCATGGGGCACCCTGGTAATCCTGGCAACTTGAGAGTCTGAGGAAGGAGGTTGTGAGTTCGAGGCCAGAAGCAACCAGCACAACTTAGTGAGGCCTTCTTTCAAGATAAAACAATTTAAAAATGGGGTTCATCTCAGTCAGTGGCAGAGCACTTGTCTGGCATGGGCAAGGCCCTAGGTTCAACCCCCTAGGACTGAGAAGAAAAAAGAAAAGGTAGCCGTTGTGGATGATACATGATGTTGTCTATGAGTTACCTCCGGGCCACAACCTCCTCCACCTGGTCACTGGTTAGAGGGAGACACACAGATGTCACCACCAGGCTAGGTGGGTGGCAATGCCATCCACTAGAATGTAGACTATGGGAGAAAGAATGGGCTTTGGAGAGGGGACAAAGAAGAGTTTGCTTTTGAATCTGGTGGGGACATGAAGTCATAGACATAGGCGAGTGTGCCAGGAAGGGTCCTCATTAGCAGCACACCGTTTCCCAACGCCATCATTTAGAAACGTTGGCGTGTTCCGAGTCCAGCAGTTTCACGGTGCCGTTTTCCAAAGTCTATGGGCGTATTGTATGCTGGGGGTTCATGTACTTTTTGATCCCAGGGCTAATGTGATTAGCTATGAAGAGAAGCCTTGATGAGGCAGCCCTTATCTGTCTTTGATAGTCCCTTGAGGGGCCGCCCATCAGAGATGTAGAATAAAAGAGAAAAGCCCTTTTCCATCTTCTGAATGCACACTTATTGAGAGGTAAACTTCAGCACATTAACATTTTAATAAGTTTATTTGCACATTCAACCACTTAAGCACCAGAGTGTACTGTGGCTTGGACGCCCATGATGAGGTATAGTGAGGACATTTTTACAAGGTATCTGCAGGGGGAAAGCAAAGAAAAGGATTGTCTAAAGTGGAAAGTGCTCAGCTAGAAGCTAATTGATTTTGTTCTGATTGGTTAAAATCTCTAGTTGGAAGCCAAGGGTTGGAGGTTAGTGGTTCCTGACTGCTTAAGCTTCAGTTACCATTTATGTTGGCTTGCAGCTGTAGCCCTGTGGCATCCAATCCTGCCAGATCTCAGAAGCTAAGCTACGCTGGGCCTGGTTAGAACTTGGATGGGAGACCACCTGGGAACACCAGGTGCTGTAGGCTTGGGAGATGGACCCAGCAACCCACTCCCAAAAGTCAATCCACCATTGGAAACCCTATGAACATAGAGAAGCACTGACAATAGTGTTTCGAATGTTGTATGCAGGGTTGCTATGAGTTGGATACTGACTCCACAGCACCTAACAACAACAACAACATTTTATGTTGAGTTGCATTTGGGATTGTTCATATAGAAACCTGAGGTGCTGGATCTATCTCAGCCTCATCACCTCCCAATGAATTATTTTAAAACACAGTGAAGATCACAATCTAAGCATCCTTTTCTCTGGTGAGAGTGCCCTACTCTGTCCCCAACCTCTGATGATGTGAGGTCCCCAATTCTACTCTTATGACTGTAGAGAATTCATCCTAGTAGCACTTTTAGTAGTGACAGTTTCACATTTCTGTGTGTGTTTTCTTGATTAATGGCCTGATTAGTTACCAAAATTACTTGATTAATTACTAGAAAGTTGAGACTCTGAATACGGGATAATACTATTAATCTTCTGGATTACTGGTGCTTACCACAAAGCCTGGGATCCAGAAGAAGCTGGGGGAACATTTGTCAAGAAATGACTGAATACTGGGTGATCTCTTTATTCCATTTTTGTTATCAGAAACCCTTGTTGTTGTTGTTAGGTGCTGTCAAGTCATGTCCAACTCATAGGGTTTTCAATGGCTGATTGTTTTGGGATTGCCTTGGGAGTGAATTGCCACATCCTTCTCCCATTTTTGCAGTGCAGGGAATTGAACCCGGGACCTCAAAGACTGCAGAGCAGCGCTCTACCAACTGAGCTAAATCCCAGCCCATCAGGAACCCTAGCTTTCCTTTACATCATACTATAGGCTCTGCAGGTCTCCTAAAGGTTAGTTTTTTTTTTTTTGGGGGGGGGGTGGGGGGAACCTGGACTCAGCTTGGCTCATTTACATGTCTGTGTTTTCGTTGGGGGCTGGCTGATCTTAGGCTGGATTGATTAGAACCAAAATGTTTTTATTTCCTTATTTTTGAAATGATTCTCTAATACCTAGAGGCCCATTATCTATCAAGGGAGAAGTTTCTTAGAACCATGAAATCTTTGGTGAGGTGTAGGCTCCTTCAGTTATTTAGCACATGACATTTCTAGGCAATGGCACTAGCACAAGGCTTTTCCAGACAGCAGGTGGACTGGAGTGAAGAATTCATTAGCGTGAGCTGCCCTGACCTGTTTGGACTTTAATGATTCTTGGTGGCCTGATCTACACCATCAACTTTTTAACCATGCACATTTTCACACGTGTGCGCGCACACACAAAGCTCAATTCTGGGATTGCCTCTTAAATTTCACTTCTCTACAAATCCACTTGGCCTGCAGCCATATCCCTGTGGCATCTGATCCCATCAGATCTCGGAAGCTAAGCACGGTCGGGCCTGGTTAGTACTTGGATGGGAGAACGCCAGGGAACACCAGGTACTGTAGGATTGAGAGATGGATCTGGCAACCCACTCCCAAAAAACAATCTGCCATTGGAAACCCTATGAACAGCAGAGAAGCACTGACAATAGTGTTTTGTCTGTTGTACGCAGGGCCACCATGAGTCGGATACCAACTCGATGGCACCTACCAACAACAACACAGATCCACTTGAGGTTCTGTCATATTTTTCTTTCAGAAAAACTAATATTCATTTTACTGTTGCAAGAGCATCACTGGTTGGCCCTCTATCACTCTCGTGATGGCATCTTTTCCTGAGCCTGGGCATGGTGTCAGGATGCTCCAAACCTCAAGAAGACGGAGGATGCAAAATAGAGTCTGCCTTTAAGAAATAACTTCAGGACAGAATCTCATGGTACTGAATATCTTTTGGAAATGCAGGTAAACCATAGAGGTTAGGAGTGTAGGCAGAGTTAGGGCCTGCAAAGCGAGGCTAGACCATCTATGGTCATATCCCAAGTTGACTAAGTCTTCCTTGCTTTTATAACCTTGGGCAAGTCTCGAAACCTTAATAAGTCTCAGTTTCTATAGCAGTAAAATTGCATTAATAGTACTAAGAACATACAGTTAGAGATTTTTTTTGACAGAAATTTGAGTTTTCTTGCCCTAAATACATGGTGAGATTGTATTTTCCCATTCCTTGGTGTAGCTACAATTTAGGTGTAGCTACATGATTTGCTTTGGTCAATGAAATTTGAGCAGCAACCAGTATTGCTTCCTGGTGGAAACTTCCAGAGCCATGATGCACTTTTCCATGCCTTCTTTGTTTCTTCCATAATAGCTGGTAATTTTTTAGATAGAGGTTCTCCATTAGCCTGGGTCTTGCAATAGGAAAGATGTGGGGGAAAAAAGGCTTATGTTTGTTTAAGCCACTGAGATTTAGAGGTTGCTTGTTATTGAAGCATAATTTGGCCCATACTGACCCCTTTTTTGTGGTAGGGGTTGAACCCAGGACCTCTCTCTTACTTGAAAGTGTTCTTCCCACTGAGCTGCACCCCCAGTCCTTTATTTATTTATTTATTTATTTATTTATTTATTTATTTTGAGGCAGGATCTTGCTAAGTTGCACCAGCTATGTCTGGCCTGAAAATTGTGATCCTCTTGCCTCTGCGTCCCCAGTTGCTGGGGTTACAGGGGTGCACCACCACACCTGGCCCCTTCTAGCCTCTTTATAAGGATGTCCTGAGATCACGTAGAAAAAGAGTCCATCTCAGTGCCTGATAAGTGCTCTAAAACAGTTGTCATTTCCATCACTTCCAAGCAAATGCTACCCAAACCTCCCCACCTTTCCCCCCTCTCTGACAAAGAGTCATTTCCCCCCTGATTAGTTGTTTGTTTTCCCTGAACTTGGATGCTCTCTGCCAGCGCAAAGATGAGCCACGCGGATTTGGAGTCAGGGGTTCTCCTGCACGGGAGAGCTGCTCTTTCGGTCAATTCTGCGGGTGCTGCACTTTCGGGAACATCTGCTTCCCCAAGGAAGCGTGGGTGGAGCGTGCACGCGGCAAGAAGCGGAAGAGAGCAGCGGGCGCAGTTTGGTACGGCTTTTCCATTATCCCGGGAAAATTGAAGTACGTGTCCCTGCGCCAGCTGGGGAATACGAATTAAGTAGTTTTGACAGTTTCACGTGTGGGTTAAATGCTCCTACACTTATATTTAAAAATATGTAACAGTATGAAGGTGAACATTCAAACTCATGCTACTAAGTTAAAGTATTAATGTTTTTTCTTATTTAGAATGACATTAAGTAGTAAATTCTTTAAAAAAATGCCATGACAATTGGAGAAAGACACTGGAAGATAGGGAAAGGCTCTATATTTTAGTGCCATTAATGGTACTTTTTCCTGCTGTTTTAGAGAAAGGATCCCCTATGTTTGTTTTATACTGATTCTAACAAATCATGTAGCTTGCCATGTAGATCAAAAAATCCAGGTTATTACTTTATGCCTCTCTTTCTTTCTTTCACTTTCTATTTTTCTCTTTCTCTTCTTCCCCCTCTCTCTCTCTTCCTTTCTTTTCTCTTTCTTTTTCTCTCTTTCCCTCTTTCTTTCTTTCCTTCTTTCTCTCTCTCTTTCCTTCCCTCCTTCCCTCCCCCTCTCTCTCTCTTTCTCTCTCTCTCTCTCTCTCTCTCTCTCTTTCTTTCCAAAAGGACATGTGTCCTGACTTCAATAACTATTTTGCCAAGCTACTTTTTGGAATTGAAGTCACGACCCCTACAGATCAGATGAGTAGCAGAGAGCAAATAACTCCTAAAGTAGCTGCCAGCAACCCATTCTCTAGATGAGCAGACCTCAGAGGATGTATTTTCACGTCAGTTTTCTTAAATACCAAAAGAAAAAAGTTATACCATAAAGGAGGTTTGGGGAACTTTGCACTGAGCCCTCTGTGGACACCCAGCTCCGAAGTTCACGGTAGCATAGAAGCCATAGAGATAGAGAATCGTGGAGAAATTTCCCACTGGAATTATCACAAAGACAGAGGCTACTTGGTCCAGTGGGCAGAATGCCAGCTGTGTGACCAGCCATGCCACTGCCAAGCCAACCACTGGGGGGATTCCAATCCAAGCCAACCACTGTGGCATGGGAGACATCCCTTCCTCTCTGAGCCTTAGTTTTCTGATCCATGTCAAGGGCATGACAATACCTGTCTCATATGATTTCTGCTGGGATTTTAAAAGATGTGAAAAGTAACTTTGCTTACTGTCTTCTACCAACTTCTTCTTTCCTATCTCCTTCTTCCCTATAATGAGGTAGGTTTTTGGTGGTTATAAATTCAGAAAAAGAGTGGTGTAGAGTGATTACTTTTCACCCATGCAAGACTGACATAGTACAAAAAATTTTTTAAATGAGAGAGAGGAGAAGGAAGGAAAGAAAATCTTTGATTCTAGAAATGCCAAGTATATGTTGTTGTTGTTGTGGCTGTCGAGTCAGTATCCGACTCATAGCAACCCTCATAGGGTTTGCAATGGCTGAGTGCTTCAGGATTGCCTTGGGAGTGGATTGCCAGGCCCTTTTCCCATTTTTGCGGTTCTGGGAATTGAACTCAGGCCCTCAGAGACTGCAGCGCAGCGCTCTACCCACTGAGCTAAATCCCAGTCTAGCCAAGTATATGAGTAAACATCTTATCACTGATAACTTAAGCGTCAGAGAAACCTGACTTATTTCCATTATTTCGGTTTTCCTCTCGCTTGAACCTGAGCCAGGAACAGGATCACACACTGCTCTCCAGGACAAGGGGCAGGCTGGAGGCAAGTCTTCCCTCAGTACTGTGGCAAGAAAGCCACTAGACTTGGAGAATTCCTTTTAGTCACCTACCAGCTGCATCACCTGGGGCTGCTTGCTGAGTCTGCCAGTGTATAAAGCTGGGTGCCTATGGTACCCTCCTTGTGGAGAATGATGTACAGGCGGAATGACAATGGGCTTTGCATGTTCAAAAGAATCAAAGGGTTAAAGCAATATCTGCTGTTCTTCTTTTTCCTGTGGTCCTCTGCTGTTTGTGTTGGTGTCCCTGTTAAAGACTTCAGCTTGCCCCCTTGCCACTTCGGAGGGGAAGTGGTCCTTCAACCTAGCATCCACAAGACCTATGTGTCACACTGTGTCACCCCACTTCCCAGCCGTAGGGTCTTCTGTCTGCAATGTGCAAGACCCACTGGGGACTCGCTCCCCTTTCTGCCTCACTACCTTATCAGTGTGATGAAAAGTGGAGCTTTCTGCAAGCAGGTGTCCCCAGAAGTGCCAACATCCTTCCATCAAAGGGCTGTCACCAGTTTCTCACGATCACTTTCCACTTGCTCTGTGACATTCAGGAGACAGAAGGACTTTTCCCACCTCCTAGGTACAGCCCCTTGCTGGAGGAAAATACTCAGAAACCCCACCTTTTCCTGGCCATGACGCCCGAGGCTCAGTTGCCTCTGCCTCATGTGTCAAATGATGTTCTTGCCCAGCCTTCAGGAACACAAAGGGATGTTAGGGATGTAGACCAGCATTGCACAGTAGAACTTGCAGCCATGATGTGAATGTTCTCTCCTACACTGTCCAAGATGGAAGCTAGGTGACTACTGAGCCCTTGAAATGTGGACAGCATGAATGAGGAACTGGATTTTCATTTCCATTTAATATGAGTTAATTTAATTGTGCACGCAGACAGCCACACAGACCCAATGGCTGCCATCTTGGCCAACACAGACCTTCTAAAAAGCAAAAGCCTGGTATATTGGGGCCACCTAATAGCCCTGTAAAACCATATTCTTCCTTGAGTCCTTTAGCTCTCCTGGCCTTGCCAGAGGCTATGTGCTTTTAGAAGAGAAAGATGTTTGACCAGAAGCTAGTCCCGGCTAAATCAAGATATTCTGTGTCATGATACACTCCATTTGTCCAACAAGTAACAAGTGCAGAAAAGTCCTACCTGGATGTCTCCCTGCTTGCACAGAGGCTGAAGCTATGCAGCCTGCACACTGCTTCCTATTGTACCAGAGGCAGGAAGACAGGGTCTTCGGCTCCAGAAAGGCTGGGATCTGGCTAGGGGGCTAGGCTGCTTTTATCTTGTGTGGGGCTGACTCTTCCATCTTGCTGAAGCTTCTTTGGTAAAAGCTCCTGAATAGGCCACATCCCAGCTCCTGAGGCTCTTTTGTGTGCTTGAAAGCAATCACTAGGAAAGGGAATGTTGGAGAGTAGGAGCAATGGCAGACAGTACCTAATTTTGAAGAATCAAGACCAGATCCGACACTTCTTCTGCCACTGTCCCACACTTTAGGGTTGTGGGTTTTCAGAGTGATCTAAGAGCAGTGATGTTCAGCACCCGGCTATGAGTACAGAGATCTTGGTCAGTTTCCACAGAGGAGACACAGCATTATTTGTGAATTTCCTACTATTCCCCATCTCAGAATAAGTGCCAAAGTTCTTTTCCGAATGGCCTTAAAGTCCCCTATAGAATAGCCCCTGCTAGCCTTTGGCCTCATCTTCCACTTCTCTTTCCTTCATTGCGCCCACTCCATTCTGGAGTATTCCACTTAAGCTCCTGCCTAAGGACCTTTGCACATACTCTTCCCTCTGATATCCATGAGTGACTCTACCTTTAGATTTTGCTCAAATGTCAGCTTTTCAGTCAAGCTTTCCTTGACTTGCCCTCTTAATTTAAAATTGAAGCCCCCTCATTTGTGACTTCCTAGGCCCCCTCTTGCTTACATTTCTCCATCTAATGTCTCACTTTTTAATACACCATGATTTTTTTGTTTGTTTGCTTTCCCCTTCTAGAAAATGCTCTCCTGTGTCCTGAAGATGCATAAAGTCTCCATGAGTTTTACATCCTTTTTTTCTCTGGTGTGGTCAACACTTGGAACAGCACTGGTCACGGATATGAGCTCCAGAAATATTTGTTGAATGAATGAATCCTCTCTCATTTAGTCCTCATTATCTACCCTTCACAGGCAGCTTTACAAATGAGACAACTAGAGCTTATAGAGGTGAGATGCCTGACGTCTCATGGCTAATAAGCAGGAAAAGTGTGTTCATTAAAGCATCCAACAAGTGCTTTGGGAGCATTTGCTGTGTGCTTGGGGCTGGGTTACAACACAGAAAAGATCTGTGTGTGTAAGTCATATTTTAGTGAACCCGAGGATTCTCAGGAGTCAGACTCAAGTCTATCTCTTCACAAAGTCCATATTTTTTTGCTCTGTGAGTCTGCCTTCTGTAGTTAGACAAATATTACTGAATCCCAGAAAACTAGTTCTGAGCTTCTCCTTGAAGATGTGAGGATGCTCTGATTTCACAAATCCCAGGAGAAGGGTGACACACTCCCATGATGTTTAGCTATTTGATGAGCTTTCAGATAGTTCCTTTTGTTTATTTTCCTACAAATAGGCTCTGGGATCCTGACACTCAAGATTTGAGAATTTGAGTAGGTGGAAGTACATTTAGAGAAACTGACATTTGGACAAGTGGTCAGAAAGCAGCCCAAAGGTTAAGGGCAGAAGGCAAACCAACAAATGTCAGACACTGTAAATGCTCCCGACCACCATGATGGTTCCAGGCTTGGCAAACAGGGACACCCTGGCTGATCTGAAATCATGGAAACTTTGGGCGAGAGCAGATTGCTGTCCCAAGCCTCAGCTGCAGTGAAGCAATAACTAGAAAGGGAACTGAAATTCAGCAAATGCCAGGCCTCCAAGTCCTCAGAGATGGCCTCCCCCACTGGCGACCTCTCCCGACCTCCTGTATCTGCTCCTTTATTGGCACTCACTGGAAATGGCGTGGGGGGTGACTCAACCAGGGGCCCAAATAAAATGCTGATAAGGAGTTTGACTCACCCACAAGACTAGTTACTGGGTCAACCCAAGGAGGCATAGGAAGTCTCGTCTTGAAGTTTCCTTCCCGGGGGTCACCTGGCAAGAGCATATTTGGAAAGTTTCTGCGTGGGTAAAGGAGGGGTACTGAGACTTTTTCCAGGGTTGGGGACAGGCGAAGGTGTGACATTGAAAAGTGGTCAGGTTTTGAGTCCTTCCTCTTTGGGTCGAGATTGGAGATTATCTGCTGATTGTCACTGTGGGTAAGGAGGAACGAGCAGCAAGCCAGTGTCACAGACCAAGAGCCCTTCAGACTTGCCCAAGTCAAGAGCGCTGTCTGTGGGGGGAATCCTCTGTCTACATGATTTCTGAACACATAGAGGCCCACCCTAGATCTCAGGCTGCTCAGGTTTAAGCTTGCTCAAAACTGCCCAAACGGTCCCCATGCCTCTTGCAAGGGTACACGCCTGCTGTCTCTAGAGACTCAAGCTTCTGCAAGGAGTAGGACTTAAGCGGGGCCAGCATGTTGTGAGACATGCAGAAAGACAGGGCTACCTCCCAGGGGCCCAGGGGTCTCCTCCATTCTGCCCATTTGACCATCTCACATTCAGTCTGGTGGGGAGTTCTAGATTTTGCTTTAATCTTTTCCAAAGCAAATATCAAATCCACTATTTTATCTCTCTGATTACCCCTCGTCATCTTGCCCAGATGACTAAAATCAACCCCCAAGTGGATCTCCCCACTGTCACCTCTCCCCTGCCCTCCCTTTCCAAATTTTACAGAATGGTCACAGGTACCTATCTCCAGCATAGTCACCCAATCACACTTTCCTGACATCTCTTCAGTGGCTTCCCATCCATCCCAGATACACTTGGCTATGTAACAATCTACCTCCAAAGTTGGTGACTTCGTATAACCACCATTTTAATGGCAATCTCAGTTTGTGGGGTTGTAACTACAGACACAGCTCAGCTGAATGGGTGTTTTGCTGCTCAGGGCATTGGCAGAGGTCCCTTAGGGGTGCTCAGCTGGTGGAAAATCCAAGGAGAGAATCCTGCTTCAGACTGAAGCCTGGTTTGCAGAATCCAAGATCACTTCACTCACCACTTTTGGTGTTTTGGTGGGAGTCCTTGGAGGGCTGTGCCCCATTGGAATTGTGTCTCTCTCCAGCATGGAGATCCCAGGGTAGTTGGACTTCTCACACAGCAGCTTTGTGATCCCAGAAGGAATGTTTCAGAATAGGAAATGAAAGCTGATCCTCCTCGGAGGTCAGGTTGGAAACCAGAAGAGCATCATCTCCACCATAGTGTATCAGCTAAGGGGTCACAGAGTCTCCCAGATTCAAGGGGAGGAGATGCCTGCCACCTCTCGATGGAAGAGTGTCCAGCAACATGTGCTCTTCATCTGTTTGCCACACTCCCACACACAGAAGGACATCACTTTTCTGGCTGACAAGTCCCTCATGACCCAGCCCCTGCCTGCCTGTACAGCTTTCTTCCTCCCACCTCACCCTGTGGCCAAATAGACTCTTTCCTGTCCCCAGACACACCAAGCCTCCTTTCTCAACCTCAAAAACATCACATATGCATTCTCTCTGTCTAGAATGCTCTTCCCTAATCCCTCCCATGGCTCCCTTCTCTTTACCTCTCAGGTCTCTGCTCTTATGTCCTTCTTAGGCTCAGCACCCTCTGCAGTATAGTCTCCAAGTAGGAGAGAATTCTACTGCACCAGGCCCAGCAGCATTCAGACTAGAATGTTCTAGAAGGCCAACAGTCTTGCTTTGGAGGTTGAAAGAATGAGTTCTTGGCTCTGGCAGGTAGAACACACCTTGTCCTTCGATCAGGTGTGTCTCAGCTCTGCTGTGGGTAGATTATTACTCCTCTGAGCCTCATAGTTTCTTATCTGTCCAACATGGATAAATGCCATTCACTTAAAAGTGTTAGCACAAGAAAGAAAACAAGGTCACCCATGTGTGAGGATGACATGGAGCCCCTGGTCATGGCGGAGTTTCAATAAATATTGGTTAGAAGAAAGAGAACTTTTTCCCTCCTCTAAGTACAAAACCAGTTTCAGGCTATAATTTCCTTGTTATTAGACATTCTGGTTTGGCCTCTGTGTTCCAGATGGTTTTTTGTTTAATTTGAGAGCAGTCATGTCAGCCAGCCCAGATCACGAATTAGCGGCCAGCCATTCCTCACAGGGAGGGGCCGAGAAAGGGGAGCTTGCTCAGAGCAGAAAAATCTTAGGAACCGTAGGAGCAAACAAAACAGCAAGAGAGATTTTTTAATAATAGATGTTAAAAAATGAATCCAAACAAGGGAACTATACCCACCAAATAGGGATAAGTGTAATGTCTCCCATGGACGGTGATATATGTCTGCTCAGAGACCAACTGGACAAAAGACTAGATTTTCTTAAAAGCATGTTAAAATATTAATAGATATCTGAAACAGTTTGCTTGCAACTGCTGCCAGTGTTTGGAAAGATTACATCAGGCTGGAAAGAACAGAGAGAGACGCTGCGATGTCGTGGCCGTGGTGACCTGCTAGGGCACCTGACAAGCTGCTCCAGCAGGGCAGGCTGCGGTCTGGAGGGGGAGTGCCCCGCAGGCCCTGTCAGAGCTATGGAGAAACTTCAAGGTTGACCTCAGGAGCTGTGATTCACTTCCTCCGGCCGGTTCTGTGATCCCTTGGTGCCCTACGAGGGCCTGGGGCTCCCACCTCCCCTATCTGGCCCCTCTCAGCTCTCTTCAGACTCACCCAACCACCTCTCTTCCTCTTACCACAAGGCTGTCAGCTCACTCTTATCTCTTTCTAGAACTTTCTTTCCTTCCCTCTTACCTCCCTTCATCATCTACTATGGGTCTAAATCTTTGTTGGAGAGTCGCTCACTCTATGGCAGCCCGGGATGTTCCTCAGCTCTATATAAGGCCCTCCGTAGCTTCCTGTGTCATTTTCATGTTAGTATTCTACATGGATAGGGGTAGTTATGGGACAATTGCATCTCCTCTCCTTGGGAGAAGGACCTGGTAACCCACTCTCAAAAAACAATCAGTCATTGCAAACCCTATGAATAGCAGAGAAGCACTCACAATACTGTTTCGCTTGTTGTGCATAAGGTCATTATGAGTTGGACACCAACTTGATGGCTCCTAACAGTAACATCAACAACACTACCACCAACAACAGGTCCTCTTATAAACTCAGTAAGGGAAGCGATTGCATGTCTTTTCCCTCACCATTGGACCAACAGCACCTAGTTAAGGAGGGAACAAATAAATAACTGTGAGTGAATTTGTAAATCCAAGAATATTGCCCAATACAGCAAGGGTATAGGGCAAATCTCATGAGCCCAGGAGTTGGGGGATTCCTTGTGTTTAATTCACCTTATTGGCTAGATTCACCAATCAGTTTTCCTTCTCTGCCTTGTCAGTGAAAACTCATCAAGGCAGGGGAGAGATACAACATGCAGAAGGTCCCCTGGCATCTCTGACATCAGGATAATGGACAGGTTGGCACTTATCTAACTCATGCCCCCTCATCTGCTCCTTTGAGAGTCTTTTACTCACCCATTGTCATTGTCTTCCCTTGGAAAGTGAATTAATGGTGCCACCCTCCCCCAAACTGCCCAAGCCTCATTCCTCTTTTCTCACCTTCCATAGCCAACTGTCCAATGGGTTTTGTTGAATTTTCCCCCAACCTCTGCACTACTTGCCCCTGGCCATCCACTTCTGCTTCCCTTCCCTTCCCACGTCTCCGTCCTGAATTGCTGCAATTGCTGTGACAGCCTCCTTCCTTCACCTTCCTCTCTTCTTGCACCAGCCCCTTCCGATGTATTACTTCCAGTGACACCTGGTAATATTTCTAAGTTACAAAGCTTCCATTCAGCAAGAATTTATTGATGATGCTATTACAGGACAGCCACTGTGAAGGTACTGGGATGTAAAGCTGCGCGTGGCTTCCCAGGGGAGACAGATGTGTAACCAATGGCAGGTTCCTAGGGGGAATGGAGTAACTGATTTCATAGAGGAGTGAGCAAGCAAAATGACATGGGAAGCTGCAAGAGGTCGTTTATTACAGCCCTGTCTCCCTCGCCCCCTTCTTTTCTGTTTTTCTCTCTATCTTACCCACTCACTCATTCAGAAAACATTGTATAGTGACAGACTAGATAACCAGATATGTTAGACAATGGGGGCAGAACAGGGAAATGGTCATGATAGGAGGTCACCCCTAAGAAGGCTGACTTCTCAGTGGGCTTCTGTGCACATATGTGTGCACATGCTTGCCAATGTCCACCTTTATACACAGGGTGTTAGCTGCTCTAGAGTTAGGGACTTGTGTTGTCTCCTAACCGCTAGTTTATAACTTAGGGCTGAGACAGAGGAAGTTCCTGGTGAGCATCTATGGAGTGAACCAAGAAATGCAGAAATATACAAGGTAAAGGGATCGGTGATCCAGTGTGAAAAGTCAATGAATATTTTCAGAATAATCAGTCTCTGTCAGCAGGGTAGTTTTGATGCCTTAGGTTGTGTGCAAAATTCCCTGTGATTGGGAGACAAGGATCTCTAGAGGTCTGTATGTATAAGAGAGTTAAACTTCCTTTGCCATGAAGTATAAGCTTTTTAAAAATCAGATTCTGCTTGGGACACAGTTGAATTATTGGTACTAATTTTAAGATAACTGGGGTTAGATCTCTGGGTCGTGGACATTGGCACCAGAACCTTCTGCTATCTCAGCGAAGGCAAACTCCTGTGATCTAGCTTGTTGATTCCAATGGATTGTGTGTGTGCCCAAAGAACTGTGTTGAGCAGAACACCAAGGGTCCTGACCCATTAGTAATGTGTGCCATGATGCTGAAATGGGAGCATTGGAATGTTGGCCGGGTGTGTACCAGCCTTCTTCCACAGTATAACGACAGATTGCTTTGCTCATGTCGTCTCTCCTTGCAGTTATATACAAGTTGACAGTGCGGAATTGTCTGGCAAAAGTATGTCTAAGACCTAGCTAGGGACGCAAGATGTATAAGCAAAAGTAGCATGTTAGTTGGTTTTGTTCAGTGCAATATGTGTGCGTGCATGCACGCGCGCACACACACACACACACACACACACAGAGGAAAGAATTGCTTTTAAATACAGACTAGCCCAAGTCAGGGGGCTGGGATTTAGCTCAGTGGGTAGAGTGCTGCTCTGCAGTCTCTGAGGACCCGAGTTCAATTCCCAGCACCGCAAAAATGGGAGAAGGACCTGGCAATCCATTCCCAAGGCAATCCCGAAACAGTCAGCCATTGAAAACCCTGTGAGTGTCGCTATGATTTGGATACCGACTCGATGGCACCTAACAACAACAACAACAAGCCCAAGTCAGGAAATCCTATGGCCTTTTAAGTTTCCTCTGATCTTTCAGTTCAACTGTTAAGTTTTAGCATCTTTTTACTAAGCATCTTGGACTTCATCTTGGATATAAGAAGCAGAGCACTTGGATAAATGTAATTACCAAGACTGAGCCTTAGCCATGACTCCCTGCTTCATTTTAGGGGGAAAGAGGAAAGTGTGAGAAGCAGCCGGAATATCTGGCTTAACTATGGCTAGAGATCTATTACTCTAGGCTGCAAAGCTCTGGGCTCGAGGATGCCTTTGTCCAATCAGCTGGCTGGGGCTTCACTGAGGACCCAGGGAATAGCAGGAGCTCAGACAGTACTCTGTACACAGTTTGAATCCATCATGGAGAAGTTCACAACTCCAAGGTTTTGGAAAAAAGCCAAAAGAAAAACAGACCACAGTTCTGCTCCCAGACCTGGGAAACACACATTTCCTTAGGCAACCAAGGGATTCATGATCAAACCCCTAGATCTACACAGTACTTTCTAGGCATGCACCTCTATGGGATAACCAAATATTCTGTTTTCTCACTGCCGAATCGTTTGGTCATGGCTGAAATCCTAGTTCCACACTGGCTAAATGCAAATTGGGGTTTTCCTGTTGGTAGAGTGCTGCTCTGTGCTCTCTGAGACACTGGGTTCGATCCCTAGAATCACAAAAATGGGAGAAGATATGGCATCCCACTCCCAAAACAATCTCGAAATAACCAGCCATTGAAAACTCTATGAATAGCAGTGAAGAGCTGACAGTTCTGGGCAGTGTTGGGGGGCGTTTTGTCCTATTGTAAGTAGGGTCAAAATGAGTCAGACCCAACTGGATGGCACCTAACAACAAATAGAGCTACATGTGAAACTCAATCTATACACTGGTAATCCTTAGTTCCCTTGTCTGTAAGACAAAATAATACTTCCGACCTCACTGGTGCCTGCAGCCATACCACTGTGGCATCCAATCCTGTCAGATCTCGAAAGATAAGCAGGGTTGACCCTGGTTAGTACTTAGATGGGAGACCGCTTGGGAATACCAGGTGCTGTAGGCTTGAGAGAAGGACCCAGCAATCCACTCCTCCAAAAAACTATCAGTCATTGAGAACCCTATGAATAGCAGAGAAGCATGACAATAGTGTTTTGTCTGTTGTACATCGGGTCACAATGAGTTGGACACCAACTAGACAGCACCTAACAGCAACAACAAACCTCAAGGGTAGCTGTTGTCATGAAGAAGGATGGTAATTATAATAGTCATAATATTATGGTAGTAATATGTTCTGCTGAGTGCTTCTTCGGTGCCAGAAATCGTGCTAAACATTATCTCATTTAATTCTTCCAATAAAATATGAAAGAAGTATCACTTTTATTTTCCAGAAGAAACAAAAGCTGGGATGAAGAAAAACAGAGTCATATATTAATTCCAGTACAAAGCCTCACACACCTATCAGACATTGACCCTGCAGTTCTTGTATCTCCCTGATTCTTTAATCATCTGAAGAGTGACCTCCTTGGGGGCATAATGGAAGTTGATGGCCAAGTCAGGGATGGCCTTAAGCCTAGCGATCACTCTAGTCTCTCCTCCTAGTTTGACTGTGATGAAAATATCTGCAAATAGAATCTGTCCGCCAAAGCCTCCCATGCCCAGGACCAGAGCTGCAGCCCTGAAGCCCTCTGGCCTCAAAGGCTGGCAAGGTCACCCCTGCTCTGGCCTCCCTGGACAGAACGGAGGGTAAATGTGCACACTAACCTTTGCATTCATTAGCCAGCAGCTGCAGCTGGAGATCAATGACAAGTAGAAACTGTGTACATCTGACTGTGCCTGCTCGCTCGGCGAAGCACGTGACTTCCTATTAACGGTATCTCTTGTCTTACCAAACCGATATTTCCTGTAAAGGGCTTAGACTAATTGTGGTTTTAACAGGGGTCACATTATGCATTTCTGTGAGAGTGAACAACCATAGGTCAGACAGTCAGACGGTCAGTCTGGAAAACAGATCCATACTCCAAATCTTTAAGGCTGATGTGCAGCCCAGATAAGTGTGTTTGCGACGTGGATGTTGCCCTGGGAAAATGTAATGGGAGAAAAATGAACTTGAGAGAGGAGCGATATTGCCTGAAAGATGGAGTGCGACGGTTCTCTTTGGTGTATATTGGGGCAAAGCAACCAATGACGATGAAAGACCCTCAGCTGTGACAGATGAGACTCCCACCATGCCTGGCTCCAGGGCTGCCAGTGGCAATCGTCTCTTGGAGAGGTTCCTTGTTGGCTTTGTTCTTCTCAATCACTGCTCTTGACCAAGTCGGAGGCTGCCTTGGGGAATGCTTTGCCCTGATTGGCTTGTTACCCTACAGAGTGGGTATGCGGTGATTGAACTCAGAGCTCTTGAACTCAACTGGAGCCTTGAACAACAGAATGAAGATGGGGGAAAGGTTTGAACTGCCCCACTTAACCCATATCTGGCTCAATTGCCCTCTGTTTCTGTTAAGGCATTGAGTACGATATGACAAGGCACCATTTATCACTCAGACATCCTGCACTGCCTCCCTTTCCTTTCCCTGTCTCTTCCACTTACTTTAGGTCAAACTAAGACATTTCTTACATGGGAGCTTTCACCTTCGGTGACACTTTCCTGATTCGGAATCTTGTTCCAAAATGCCACAAGCAAAGTCGCCAGCCTAGAAGATCAACATGTCAGAGAATTTTCATTTTTTAAAAAAAGACACAACTCAATCATTTTTCTTCCAGTGCATCTAGGAATTTCATCTGGTGAATTGGGGTCTATTCCTACAAGGGAAATTCAAAACAACTCCTATACAACACTAAAATTTTCTTCCCTCTCCTCCTTTGACTGATTTCATGGATAATGCATTTGTACAGATTTTTATATCAGATTTGTCCAGCAGAACTTTCTGTGAGGATGGAAATGTCCCACATGTGGACTATTCAATATATAACCACTAGCCACATAAGACCACTGGGAAAATGAAATGTGGCTCTTACAAGTGGGGTACTGAATTTTCAAACATACTCTTTTTAATTAATTTAAATTTAAAATTACATTTAGCCATACTGCATGCAAATCATGTACAAGAGAGACCTGAACACATGGTCAGACCCTGAATCAACACTGCTGTCAATGAAAATATGGTAACATTAAAAAAAAAAAATCGGAACTCTTCATTCAGATCTCTTCTCCAGCCCTGAACACTAGGAACACGTTTCCAAGTTATATCTGATTTTACTATTGTTGGCTTGATCCTAATATTTCAGATAGAATCTGAAATTGGCGACAATGTTAAATTCATAGATTGGTGCATTTATGTTGAGGTTTGGAGAAAGACAAGGAGCAAACAAATCCTGGCCTAGGGCAGACTTAGATATTGGAATGGCACCATGTGTAAGAGTGGGAACACCGTGCCAAATAGCATTCACTCTCATTCTGAGCAGTACCTGTGCTCTAGCATTCATTCATTCATTCACTCACTCATCCGACATTTATTAAATTCCTACTGCAAACCATGTACACTGCCTGCATTGTACCACTGTGGCGTCCAATCCCATCAGCTCTCAGAAGCTAAGCAGGGTCCAGCCAGGTTAGTACTTGAATGGGAGACTGCCCAGGAACACCGGATTCCAGGCTTGAGAGGAGGACCCGGTAACCCACTCCCCAAAATCAATCTGCCATTGAAAACCCTATGAACAGCAGAGAAACATTGACAATAGTATTTCGGCTATTGTATGTAGGATCACTATGGATGGTATGAGTCAGGCACCAACTCGACAGCACCTAACAACAACAACGA
The DNA here is from genome assembly GCA_007922755.1 of Pedetes capensis. Lineage (NCBI taxonomy): Eukaryota > Metazoa > Chordata > Mammalia > Rodentia > Pedetidae > Pedetes > Pedetes capensis. The sequence goes on from VMDO01003516.1 coordinate 58,286, forward strand.
CAACAACAACAACCATGTACAATATCTAACTGAAGATGCTTCATTTATAAATGGGAGAAGACTAAGAGATGATGCCTAAATAGATAATGCATGTGGTATACTTAATGAATTGTAAACCACCAGAGAAATTCAACCCATTGGTATATTGGCATTTTCTTTAGTTAAAAAAAAAATCTTTAAACTGGTTGAAGAAATTAAACTGTAATTGAAATCCTGGATTGAGGTGAGTTCATGGTAGGGGCCAAAGATGAAGAAACAATCTGACTACCCCAGATGGTTGTTTTAGATGGTTCCAATCCATGCATTCGGACAAATAATATCCAGGGATAAGAAATAGATTCACAGGTGGAAATCTGAGAGATCAAGAAAAGGGAAGAAAAAAATCAGAATTTAAAATTTCTTGGTTTCAAAAAAAAAAAGAAAGAAAGAAAGAAAGAAAAGAATAGGAAGGAAAAAAAGAAAGGAAGGAATGAAGGAAGGACAACTTTCAGAAGTTATGTGATAGTAAATTTTATATTGGTATAATTTCAAAGTGGATCATAAGGTGATTTTGAATAGACAAAGTGGGAATCTAGTATCTGTGAGAAAAGCCACAATATGAGTTTGTTTGCCCTCAGGAAGCATATGATGTTGCCCTTCCAGAAATAATGAAAAGATAAGGTGGGGAAACATGGATTAGATGAGAGATTTAGCAGATTTATAGCTACCTAACATTACTGAAAGAAACTCCACAGATGACTCCTCCTCCCCCTCCCCTCCTCCCTCCCTTCCCCCTCCCCCTCCTCTCCCCCTCCCCCTTCTTCTTTGTCTTTTCCTTCTTCTTTTCTTCTTCTTTCAGGAGAAGTTGCTGTAGAGGTACCACAGAGCTCTGTGTTTGGGATAGTCCTTTTCAGAGCATCATTAATTTGAATAAGAACTTAGCAATGTGCCCATTAAGTCTGTAGCTGGTAGGAGAAAAGCAAGAAGGCCAGATGACACATCAAGATTCAAAAGGATTTTCACGGTTTGAAAGGATGAGCTAGCCACTGAGATGGACGCGGTACATCTATTTGTTAAGTCTTACATCTATAGTAGAAAATCTTTTTATTTTTCCCTAAATTCAAGATAGAAAGGCCCTTCCTGAAAAGTCACTCATATGAGAAAGCCCCACGGGCATATATTTTCCCTAAGCATATGACAGCATGGGACACAAGGCTACCAAATCTTTGACCAACGTTGGCTCAGATCGAGGGGGGGAGGGATCCTCCTGGGTCGTGTGATCCGGATGAGGATTCCCAGAGCAGGAAGAGAGTCTGGAAAGTCTGCTGTGTGAGCATCGTTTGAGAAGATTGAGGATGCTCACCTTGGAGACGTGAAGATTCCAGAGTTACAGGAGGGCGGTGCTCCTGTTTATGAAGACCTCTCCCTCGGAAGGGCCTTGCTTACAGAGCGCATTTGCACATGGAGAGGGACCTTCATCTTCAACTGCTCGCTCAGGGCTTCTTGGCGTGTGGGCCTGGCACTGACTGGGCGTCATGCCAACATCCTGGCAACTTGTCCTGGGGAGTCAAATTCTCCTGCCCCACCCCAGACCCACTGAATCAGCAGCTCTTCGGATGGAGCTCAGCCAGTTGGGTCAGGCCCAAGCCTTCTGTGTGATTCGAATGTTCGGGAGACACTGACTTCTTGGGGTTTTATTGGTAAAATTGAAATCCTCCCCCAAGCTGCAGCTCTGGAAAATATTTCTGGAGGGTGAGGTGAGGAGGGAATACGGAAGGGCAACGTCCTTTCCCAAGATGAGCGCATTGTACTGTACACATTTAACCTTAGCCTTTCATTTTTTTCTTTATATTTTAAAATTTTTATTTGTAAAGTGTCGTAGGGAACAGAGGTAAGACCAGCATGAAGAAACTAAACAGAAAATGGTTTCTGCTGAGGAAAAAGATAATAAATGAATAGCTGAAGGTTTGTGGCTGGGGTGTAGTGGGTGGGTGTCTCCCAGAGCTAAAAGTCCTCATTATTGCGAGGAAAGAAATGGCAGATATTTTGGAATGGAAAGTCCTATATAGGGAAATATGGGGCTGGGGTTTAGCTCAGTTGGTAGGTCGCTGCTCTGCACCCTCTGAGGACCCAGGTTGGATCGCTAGCACCACAAAAACAGGAGAAGGATGTGGCAGTCCACTCCCAAAGCAATCCGAAACAACCAGCCATTGAAAACCTTTTGAGGGTTGCTATGAGTCAGACACAACTCCACAGCACCTAACAAACAACAGGGACGTATGGGCCAGGTGAAGCTGAGGTTCTTTTCCAGCACCACTTTTCCTGTCTTACAGTGATGGCTTACCTGGCTCTTAGCCTTTTCAGATCTATATTTGTTGTTGTTGTTAGGTGCCATCGAGTCGGTATCCAACTCATAGCGACCCTGTGTACGACAGGTGAAGCACTATTGTCAGTGCTTCTCTGCTGTTCATAGGGTTTTCAATGGCAGATTGATTTTTGGGAGGGGGTTGCCAGGTCCTTCTCCCAAGCCTACAGTATCTGGTGTTCTCTGGCGGTCTTCTATCCAAGTACTAACCAGGCCCGACCCTGCTTAGGTTCTGAGATCTGATGGGATCGGATGCCACAGGGCTACGGCTACAGGCTCAGATCTACATAGCTGACCCTTTTATAACCATCCATAGTCCTTCCTCCCATGACACCAGGCTGAGCCCCACACTTTCAAGAATTCATGTGCATTGCAGAGGAGACTTCAGGAGCCCTAGAATTCTTTCCTAGCAGTCTAAGACCAAATTTTAACTTTGGACTTGGTTCTACTAATAGGATTTTTGCTTCTTGGCACCAAGTCCGGTTTTCCAATTTCCTAGTTTTTTTGTTTAGGTTGTTTTTTGCTCAACAGCTGAAGATGTAAAGGCCTAGAGCCCTTTTCTGAGTGCCTCATGCTGGCTGCTGGATTTCCCTATTTCTGTTCCTTAATTGAGAGAGGAAATGGGTTTAAGGACTTTAATCCCAACTCAGCCCCAGAGAGTCTGATTTGCAGCCGTTCATCCTCATTGCTTTGGCTTCCTTGTCTGTAAAGCAGGCAGAACCCAACCGGCCAATGAGGGTCTTGGGCAGCTACCATCGTCAGGAAAGAGATAAGACCACCAATGTCCATGTGACCCCCGCCTCACCATCCCAGGAGGATCCTGAGTTTCAGAATCTGTGCTCAGAGTGAAGTTTCCGAATTGAAGAAAGCAAAGAAAAACTCTATAGAAAGGAAAGGAGGCTAACACAAAAGAACCACACAGAGAAGAAGGCTGGCAGCAAGGGCCAAGAGGCAGCCCTGTCTGCTGAGGACCAGGGTAGGGGGAAGGAGAGGCAGTTGGCTTGATGAGAGCATTGATAAAGTCGGGGGGTAAAAGAGACTTTTAGGGAGCTTGCTCTATGGTAGCCTGCAGCCATACCAATATGGTGTCCAATCCCATCAGATCTTGGGAGCTAAGCAGGGTTGGGCCTGGTTAGCACTTGGATGGGAGACTGCCTGGGAACACCAGGTGCTGTAGGCTTGGGAGACGGACCCGGCAACCCACTCCCAAAAATAAATCAGCCATTGAAAACCTTATGAATACCAGAGAAGCACAACAATAGTGTTTCCCCTGTTGTATGCAGGGTCGCTGTGAGTCGGACACTGACTTAATGGCACTCAACAACAACAATAACAAGCTGTATGGTATGCAAAATAAGACCCCCCTGGTTCCATCTTCAAATGACTTGAGGAAAGCATTACTTCTCAGGGATCTGGAGGGCAGAGGTATATTTCTTTTGTAGTGAACACTAGGCTTAAATCGCTGGCAAGCAGGCCCAGCTGAATCCAATGACCTGATTTGCTAATGAGGTCTCTCCCACTCCTGTAGACCTATGTGAGTTATAGTTGTGCAAGGTCAGCCTGCTCCCACTGTCCACCTTCCCGATTTTCAACAACCAACATGACTTGCTTATAAAACATGATGTGAGCACATTTCCAGGCAGGGGTTGACTCGCTGTTCATCTGTGACAGTAGATCCTGCAGGCAGTTCCAAGGTAAGTCCCACCGTATGCACTGGGACAGAAGAAATACAAGAAGAAGGCACCACAGTCATGTTTGAACCATACAGCCACACCATGGGTTGCCGTGAACAGCCCGTGGGGATGTGATCTGCGAAGGTCTACAGAGAACAGCCACAGCCACATGTTGAAGGAGGTTTTTACACCCACCTGCCTCGGAAGATTGCTAGATATACATAGCTTGTTTCTTCAGTCACCCATCCGAAAGCATTTCCTCTAATAAACATACTGAGACGAAATAATGATCATGTCACTGGTGCATAAGAAGGATAATAAGATATTAATATACAGCCCAAATAAATTCAACTCCCTTTAAGGGAAATAGCTAACTTGCCAATATGTATGAATTAATTTAAGATATAAAGAGAGCGGAGGTGCTCATTGGAATACAGCAACAATAGTGATTAACAGACCGCCAATTCTAATATGAATTTTGTCTCTGCCCAAGTGAAATTCACTTTATTTTTATGCATAAAATTCTACTACCATTTTTTATTTTAAACTTTATAGGTTCTCTCTGTAATAAAAAAAATGAGGAAAGGGTTGAAAGCAAACAAACCTAAACATTCTCTTTTAATATATGCAAGAATGTATCTATTTTTGTCTTTAAACAATATAATACTTTTGACACATTGTTCTTAACTTGACTTTTTAGCATCTGTGAATTGACTTAATAGCTGTTTCTGAGCCTTGGTTAGACAGGTCTCTGGTATTTTATTACATTCTTAGGGACAGAAACCATGAGCCTGTCCCCAGAGCTTAGAGTTTAGGGGGAGAGGAAGGAAAATAAGTAGATAAATAAACATACAGTTAAATGCATGTATGTAATTTATATGGGAGAAGGATGTGGCAGCCCACTCCTGAAACAATCCTGAAACAATCAGCCACTGAAAACCCTATGAGGGTCGCTATGCATCAGACACGACTCAACAGCACCTAATAGTAGCAACAACATGCAATTCATATTGTATACACTATATAATTACAACTTATGAAGTATGATGATGACCAGAAGTAGCAATGGGAAACAAAGTAATGGGGGAGGATATAGTCAAAAGGGACCACGGCAGCTTCTCTGAGAAGTTGGCACAGACAGTGAGACCTACAGGACCGCCCACAAGACATCCCCCAACCACAAAGATAGTGTTTCAATCAGGGAGATTATTATAAGTTTTTACCCATAAAAACCCTATTTGGCTGTTATTACAAACCTCATTGTACAGAAAGGGAAACTGAGGCTCAGGGAGCCTGAGGAGCTTCCTCAAAGTCATATGTTGACTGGAATAAGAGCTCGCCTAGCTTTTATATTTGGTCACTGTGCTGCTCAACAATTTCTCTCTTTTAGGTTTCAGATACAGATTCTTCCAGAATGATTTATCTGCTCCAAAAAGCTGCACTGTTTGGGGGTTTATTGTTATTGTTGTTATCATATTATCTCCTGCTAAAGCAAGCAGAGTCTCCATTAGCCATGCCAGGAACCAGCAGCAAAGAGCAATGGAAGAACTTCCTCTTCTCTATGATCTAGAGAACAATGATGCCCTCCGTGAATGGATCCTGGAGGCCGCTAAGCATGTGCACTTGCCTCTTCTGCCTACAGTTCTACCCTTTTAACCCTTGCCATAAGCATATCTAAGGGATAGAAAATCATGTTAATGCACAAAGGATCAAGGGAGGCTCTGTTTTTGATATTTATCTATTTATATCCTTACTAGCTAGATGGAAATCCATCCTGAAGATCCCAACAGCCACTATTAAAGGAGAAAAACAAAACCCACCAGGTCAAAGCATGAGTCCCAATGGGAAGTTATTAGTGTCATCTTTGTATTGCTCTTAGTCTGGTCTATCATTAGACATGAATAGTCAATGCATGTTGGGTAAAGCAATGGTTACCAGTGCATTCTCTCTGAGGCTATATGTGTGCATATGTGTGTATATGTATGTGTGTGTGTGAAATCTTTTTTACAAGGACATAATAATGGGTACTTATTGATCACCTGTATATACCTAAATCTTCAAGGAGGGCAGGAGGCTTAAATGGAACAAAGGCAACAAACTAGAGTTCTGATATCTATACCAAAAAATATTTGAGATTCATTCCCAATATTTACTGCTTATAAGCAATTCTGGTAACTAAATGAAACCAAATATTTAGGAGTGGTAAAGAATAAGACAAGACCATTTTTATCATGGGAGGATTCAATGAAGAAAAGGAGGTAACTTCTTACTAAATAATTTACTTGAAGGCAGTTTTTTATAGTGGCTCTAAAAATGGCTGGGTGTATGGTATGCTATACATAAAAAATAGTGATAATTCTTTAGGAATGGGCAAAAACACAATGAGTTTGTAACTCTGCTGAGATTTCTCATCTCAAATCTTCCACCAAGTTTTGTTAAGAAATTCATTTTAGACTCAGCCCTGAATTATATGATACTCTTCTCTGATTTTACTTTTCTCCTTTCTCAATGTTTACATGGCATAAAAGATCTATGAAGAATTGAAATAAATAAATGCATAATTATGCTCATTTATAATACATTAAAACTCAGCTACATATATTTGCCCGAGTTATGTGTTGTTCTGGCCTATGAATAAATAGCCTGAATTTTATAACGTTTGCAGAAAGTTCATATTTCTTGACTATAAAGATTTCTGTATTAGAGTAAAACAAGCCATGTAGATGTTTAAAAAGCCAAATGTCTGCTCTTGGATGGGTTTCTTACTGTAGACCATTGTGCTCAAGTGGAAGATTCTCAGAGTAAACGTATCTGCCACCGTGAGCAGCTCATACGCAACTTTCCTTCAACACGCAGAGGTCACTTCCATACTTTCTCCTGTTTCTTGGATGTATATTAAGTATATTAAAATCAAACAAATAATCATAGGCAATCTACTTATGAGAGCAGAGCTCGCTATATCTAAGCCTTCGTTTATCTTTTCTTATCTCTTTCCAAGAAACAATAGCCAATAAAAAATGTAGCAGAAAAAGAATTGATTTTAAAAATGACTGAAATTTGCTGATCCTACAAGACACCAAAACGCCCTGGAACATTTAGAGTGCTTCGAAAGAGGATGGGAGGAATATAGTGTCAGCATTAGTGCCATGGTATTACCATCTCTTACACACATCCTCACAGTGGGGAAAGATCTGCCCATTGTATAGGGGAGAAAACAGAGGCCCACAGGAGTCTAGTGTCTTGCTTGGCCGCACCCAGCTAAACAGCTGTAAAACCAAAACTCGGCTGGCTTGATTTGAAACTGTTGCTTTTTCCACGGTTCCTGGTAGAGGATGCCTTTACGACATTTCCGGATTACACTGTCTTTACGACGTTGCCGGATTACACGGTTTTATATGGAAACCCGTACCACCTGAATCTCCAGGCCACAGGTATGTGAATCAAACTCAGAAACAATAATTCGCAGGAGAAAACCAACCCTATCGAGGATCATATCACTTGTCTAGCTGTAGGGGTGTGCTGGGATGGCAAACATTTGAACCGACTTCAACCACCAGCTCACCAATCTTTATTTTAAGCAGCCAATGGTTCAGCTCCATTCAAGTCCTTCCCCACCACAGGGAGGGGGTGGGACCCTCAGAGTCTCCCCTTGGCAGAGGAGCCTTGATCTTTTAGATTCCTCTCCACGTTAGCTAAAGAATAAAAACATTTTTTTTTTTAATTTTTGGAAACCAGACAGCCTTTCCCACACTTATTTGTGTTTTTCATCAAATCTTTACATGATTTGTCTTGTTTTTTTCCACAGAGGTCTTCACCTTCCTGCCTCCCATGGGGTGCATTTGGGAGTCTGTGCATGTGTGTGTGTGTGCGTGCCTGATCGGGGGTGTTGGTGTTCATGTGTGTCCACATAGGGGTGACACGAATAGCCAAGGCACTAGATGGTCTTGGTGAATTCCAGTGGCCGTCCTTGGAAGCTGGGTTTATTTTGGCGATATTACTGTTCTCCCCTGTTCCCCCTGACCTCCCATATTACTGTCTGGGGATTATTTTTTTATGAAGGGAGATGCTTGGGTATGGTCTAGGGGAGATAAGTGATTTGGTCGAATCACCACTGCCAAAGCTGGAGATTCCTGACCACTTTAATAGCTCTGGCTGACCTCTAAATGAAACGCCACCTTTGGTTATTAACATGTCTCTCTCTACTTTTATGATTTTTCGGAACATAATTTGTCACAGTTTTTATCTGCACAGAGCAAGCTTTAAGCTTTTAAAAACGTGAGTTATCTTTTTACAACTGCTAACAATTACACATCACGGAACAGCCTGCTCTGAAAACCAGTTATGAAAAACCCGGCCTGGAGCGGGCACGCGGCTCCGGAGTGTGCTCCCGCGGCTCTGAGTTATAGATTTCTGAACTCTTGCCACAGAGCAGCCGATTCTCAGGAACTGGGAACCAGAAGCTCCGCGTGCGAATGGCTCGCGAACTCTGGGAGATAAGACGGGGCAAAGAAATTAATTGTCCTTGTTCTGTGTGAATATCTGATAACCAGGCCACACACAGAGCTGTTCCAGGTTGGAAGAGGGCCTCTTTCTTGCTGTCAGAGTTCACTCACGTGGAGCATCCTGGCTATGTTGCAAAGGGCACCTGCTTGCCTTGAGATGCATACGGGGGACAAGGGGCGCAGGCTTCTGGGCTCCTGTTTCTCAGATCACAGCACTGAATTTATTCCTGGGCAGAAGGGCATGGTCCCAGTGAATGTCTGGGTTCTGACACCCTGTCATGGGCCATTGTTGGCCTCTGTCCTTCTTGCTGGCATCTGGGGGGGGGGGTCACTGAAGGCAAGAGTCAAGTTCTATCAAAATAGATTATGTCTCGCATCCCAGCTCCTGAGCCAAGCATCTGGGTCCAAATTCTGGCCCTGAAACCTGGTGCTCGGAGCCCTAGGGCAAACTGCTCCCCCTCTCTGTGCCTCTGCTTCCTCCTAGGGTGGTTGGAGAGTTAAAGAGGCAAAGGAACGCACTTTGAAGAATGCTCAGTCCATTAGTGAAGTTATGGTGGTAGTTATTTTATTTTTGTTTTTATCCACACTTATTAGCAAAAAAATCTGAGGGATGTGAGGTTCCCACCCCAACCAGGAAAATAAGGGGAGCAATAAGCTGCCCAAGGAGAGCCTTCTTGCCCTTTTCATTAAGGCAAAAGGTTTTATTTCATGGCAGTTAAGATTATAATAAAGTGTTGGCAGGAAATGGTGTGAAAACCAGGGGCAGATTTTTCAAATATGAGATTGAAGGAAACATCTGTGGTTAGACCACGAAGAAAAGTAGAGCAGGGAGTAAAATGGGGGTGCCCTGGATGTGCGCTCACTCGCTCTCCAAGCACAGCCCCCAGGCCCCCAAGATGCCTGCTGTGCTGACCCCCAGGCAGCCTTCACCCCCAGCAGGTGCTCCTCCAGAGAGAGGACAGAGGAAGTAGGAAAGCAGCGAGGGCAGGTTTTCTGTCTTTATTACCCAAGCACAGTGTATCATCTGTTTCCTAGGGGGCTCATGGTGAGGCAAATGTGTCCTCATTCCCAGGAATGAAGCCAGGCTTATTGATAAATGAGAGCAGTGGGGAGGGGGTTATGGGGAAGGGAGGAGAGGACAGGAGAGGATAGGACAGATGGACAGAAAGAGGAGAGGATAAAGAAGAGAGAGGAGGAGAAGAAGGAGATAAACACAGGTTGAACCATCCACCTGACCTGCAGGCTTCATAGATTATCTCATTGAAGCCATGGTATTGTTGTTGTTGTTAGGTGCCACTGAGTAGGGTCCAACTCATAGCAACCCTGTGTACAACAGAACAAAACACTCCGCAACACTGTACCATGCACACAATCTTTTTATGTTGGAGCCCAGTGTTGCAACCACCGTTTCTTCTCATTTTGAGTCATGGCATAGCAGCAGGTCCCAGGGGCTTTACTCCGTTCCCATCATTAAGGTCAACTTTACTTTGAGGAGGCAACTCTTCCCCAGTGGTTTCTTAAATGCCTCCCAGCCCGGGGGAGTCATTTTCTGGCACTCTACTGGCTGCTTGTTTTGGGAGTGGACTGCCAAGTCCTTCTCCCTAGTCTGTCTTAGTCTGGAAGCTCAACGGAAGCCTGTCCACCATGAGCAAGGTACTGAGGTACTGATGGCATAGCTTTCAGCAGCACAGCAACACGCAAGCCCCACAGCACAACAAGCTGACAGACGTGGGGGTGAAGCCCTGTAGTTAGGCAAAACATCGTTTTACAAATGATCGAGGGCTTGACTTTATTAGGAAGGAAGCAAGACACGCAGAAAGCCTGCAAATCACCCCAAGTCGCCATGCTAAGTGGGCGGCACAGTTGGGACCCAGCCAAGTCTGTGCAGTGACCTCCAAAGCTCCCCACATCCAGCCCGCAGGGATCTTAAGATGCTTTAGCTGCCAGTCTCCAGGGATGCTCTGCCGGATCGCTGTGTGGTCTGCGCCCAAGGCTCGGGGGGCTCCTCTGCTCCCCCCCCCGCTAAGTAAATAGAGACACCCCAATAACAGAGGACTCAATCCAGCCCTTGGCAGCTCCTGCCTCCCTTTTAGAGGAACAATTAAAAGACTCTCTTCCAGGAAGTGATTTTTTTCTCCTTTCCAGGACCACTGTCTGGCGGGGCCCCAGGGGTAAAACGTTCCCTTTGCTCCCGTCTCCCTGGCAGGAAATCTATTCAGAAAGGATGTTGATTATCCTCTTCAGCATTTATTTCCTTTACATTATTTTGATTCCGTTATTTCTCATTACCCTCCCAATATGTTTTGGCAGCTGGGGGTTGCAGATGGAAACAAACAAAGCCTTCTACCATCCTTGCTCTGGACCTACAGACCCAACTCCCTGTGGTCTCGTGGGGGCTGGCCTCACCCTTCATGGTGGGGCAGAGGGTCGCAGCGGATGTGCATGGCTGGCAGATGCCCAGGGCTGGCCCGACCGCTTCTGGAATGGCAGGATTGAGAAGGACAGGCTGCAGGGACGCTGGCCCCCTCTCCCTCATCCAGCTGAGCTAGGACCTGGCCCCTCTGTCTCTCTTTGAGACGAGGATGAGGCAGGTAGACTCCAGGTCTTGGTGCTCTGTGGTTTCAGTCCTGATGAACCTTCTGCCCATTTTGTCCTCTGTGCTGGGCCTACTTCAGGTGGCTGCTCCCTCTTAACCTTTCTATGAGGGAACTCACCCAGTCCCAGCCCCAGCCTTGGGGGCCAGGCAGCCAGCTTGGTGCCAGTCCCCTCTTCTCTACCCCAGGGGTCTAGATTGTCTAGATCAAGGGATCCTCCTAGACTCTGCTGTGGCCCACCCAGAGGTAACTTTGTGACCTGGGATCTGGGTTCCTGGCCAGCCAGGTGGTCCCTCTTCTGCCCATTGAACTAGAACACTGGGACTAGCAAAGCCAAACTTGATTTCAAATTATTTTTTGTTTTTTATTTTTGTAATTCTAGGAGTTGAACCCAGGGCCTTGCCCATGCTAGGCAAGTGCTCTACCACTGAGCTATACCTCAGCCCACAGCCAAAATTGCTGAGGGTTTAAATGTGGGAGGCATAGTTTAAACACATGAAATTCCACTCCCCATATCTACAAGTTCTACCTTCATGTATTCATTTTACCACAGATCAAACATTTTTAAACATTGCATCTATACTGAACATATACAGGCTTTTTTTTCTTATCATTATTCTCTAGACAGTAGAGTATAACAACAATTCCCATTTTATTTTCATTGTATTTGGAATTATTAGTAAACTTTGTTGTTATTAGATGCTGTCCAGTTGGGTCCAACTCATAGCAACCCTATGTATAACAGAACGAGACACTCCTCAGTAGCTGACAGTGCTTCTCTGCTATTCATAGGGTTCTCAAGGGCTGTTTCAGGAATGGGATGCAGTGTCCTTCTCCTTGGTCTGTCTTAGTGGGAGCTCAGCTGTAACCTGTCCACCATGGGTGGTCCTGCTGGTATCTGAAATACCAGTAGCTTAGCTTTCTTCTCATTTTGAGTTGTGCCACATCAGCAAAAGAGGATACCAGGGGCTTTTCCCCATTCCTGTCATTAAGGTCAACTGTACTTGGAGGAGGCAACTCTTCCCCAGTGGTGTCTTGAATACCTTCCAGCCTGAGGGCACCTAACAACAACAACAACAACAACAACAACAACATATTTGCCAGTGCTTCTCTGTTGTTCATAGGGTTTTCAATGGCTAATTATTCTGGGAGTCAGCTGCCAGGTCCTTCTCCCTAGTCTGTCTTACTGTGGAAGCTCGGTTTCAAACCTGTCCACCATGGGTGGCCCTGCTGGTATCTGAGGTATCGGTGGCATAGCTTTCAGCATCGCAGCAACACAGAAGCCCCCACAGTATGACAAGCTGACAGACGCATGAGTAACCCAGGAATGCTTTAAAGTACACAGGAGGAGGTGGGTGGGTTATATGCAAATACTACACCTGATTATATAATGCTGATTTGGGGATCTGTGGGGGGTTCTGGAATCAACCCTGGGGGACACTGGGGGGCAACTGAATATAGGAAGGTTTTGCGATATTCCATTTGACAGAAAAGGAAATGAACTTTGCCACGTGCATCTTCTAAGTTGTGTCCTGCTGTGCTCTTGTGCGGTTGCTCATGAAGTTCTCCAGACAGAGAGCTGAGCAAAGCGAGAACAGGCGGGGACGAAGCCATCTGGCACGGTGACAGGGAAGCCCGCTCAGAGCTGCTGCAGATCCAGGAGGGCTCTGTTCAGCCTGCAAGCGCAAACAGCCTTCTCTCTCCTGTGGTAATGCTTGGGCCTCTATTCCTGGCAGCCGGGAGGGAGTCAGACAGAAAGCTTTCCTTCCAGACTCTTGAGAAGTCTGGTCTGCTGGGAGGCTCTCCCTGACTTCCGCTGGGTCCCACAGGCCAAAGTGGTTCTTCCTCCCCTGGGCCTCCAGGGCAGCTGGCTTATACCTCTCTCACTGGCTCCGTCTCACTGCGTGCTGATGACTTGATTACAGATCTGTTTCCCCAACCAGACAAAGCGCATGCTCTTTTCTGAATCCCAGCACAGAGTGTAGAGCTGAGAATGCTGTTGTTGTTGTTGTTGTTGTTGTTGTTGTTGTTAGGTGCCGTAGAGTTGGTATCTGACTCATAGCGGCCCTACATACAACAGGTGAAACACTATTGTCAGTGCCTCTCTGCTGTTCATAGGGTTTTCAATGGTGGATTGATTTTTGGGAGTGGGTTGCCGGGTCCTTCTCCCAAGCCTACAGCACCTGGTGTTCCCAGGCAGTCTCCCATCCAAGTGCTAACCATGCCCAACCCTGCTTAGCTTCCGAGATCTGATGGGATTAGATGCCACAGGGCTATGGCTGCAGGTGAGTATGCAGTAGGTACTTATTAAATACTTATGGAATTCATTCATTCTTCCAGCTAACAGTAAGCCAGGGATTGCTCTAGGTGAGTGGCCTGGCCCAGGCAGAGAGAACAGCAAAGGCAGAGTAAACCCAGCACAGGGCAGAGGTCAGTGGGTACATCCTGGGGGACTTTGGGCTGAGCCTGTCGAGGTTTGGAGGCCTGGCCAAAGAATTGGATTTTATTTCTAGGATGGTAGGAAGCAAAGGTGGCATGATCCGACACATGTCCTTGAAGACCACACATTCTAAGCAGCTTCGGTTTGTTAAGAGGGAAGCCGGGTACAGTGGGTGTTCTCAGGTCTCCCTAAAATTCATGGCTGCTGGAACCTCAGAATAGCAACGTGTTTGAAAATAGGCTCTTTGAGGTTGTAATTAGCTCAGTGAGATCATCCTGGAGTAAGGTCTGCCCTAATCCAAACTCGAGGGTCATTCTAGTGAGGTCATGTGGAGATGCAGACAGCCACCGGGGAGAGAAGGCCACGTGCAATAGCCGGGCAGAGACGGGAGTGTTGTGTCTACAAGCCAAGGAAGGCCAAGGATCGCCAGCCACCGCCGAGGGCTGGTGTGCGCCCCGCACACCTTCCACCCAGCAGCCTCTGAAATGCAGCCAGCCACACAGATCCCTTGATTTCAGAACCAAGGCTTGAAAAAGCTTCTGGTCATTCATTATAGGAGGGAGGGGACAATCACACAGGTGGGAGACATGGCCTGCGAATGATATGGTAGGAGGGGATGTCAGAGAGAAAGAACTGGGGACACAGGAGGGAGTGAGAGACTGAGAGGAGGTGGTAGGAGGAAGGTCAGAGCCAGCAGTGAGCGCTCCTGGTCATGATTGCAGACAGAATAACTCCCACCACTGAGCTGTCCCAGGGGAAGCTCTTCCTCCACGTCCTATAGTCTTGGAGACCCCAGCCACCTCCCTGCTTAGCAGCAACAAGTTGAAGGAGGACATGGCCCCAATCTCTTGTGTGGTGGAGCCCAAGCCCTGGTCTCTGAGCGTGGCCTGCTGCAGAGAAGGGTGTCCGTCCTGCAAGACAGGTCCTGGGCACAGGGAAGGACTTGGGGTACCAGGAGGCCCCACAACTGGGGTCTCAGATGCAGAAGGCCCCCTGGGCCACCCCAGGTCCCCATGGACCAAGTCTATGAGTTGCTGCAGCTTTTAAAGAAAACACACTGGTTTAAATGGATTAAGTTACGGGTTTAATACGCCAGAGAAAAAAAGGGGTTCTCCCAGCAAACGGACTTTTACTTTCACAATTGTTCAAAGAAGTGGAAACCACAAGATGGGAAAAAGCTCAGTTCAACGTTTATACGTCCCCAGGGCCCAATGCACTCTCCTGGAAAAAGCCTCTTTTGACCCACAGACAAATCCCTTTAGGAAGGTGCTGTGTGGTTAAAGATGAGGGTTCTAGAATATTCTGTTTTAATACAAACTTGATGGCTATTCCATGATCTCACCGTGGTTCCAGCCCCTCATCTTTATAATGGGTCAGTAGTAGCACATCCTCCATTGGGGATTACAGGGGTGTCAGCAAGAAGATACACAGCAAGCCTTGGTCCCTCAACTTGGCTGCATGCTGGAGTCACTTGGGGGTCTTTCAAAAGCCCTAATCGCTGCCTCTCACTTTTGATATTCTTGTTGAATAGGGTTGGTGTGGGACCCACGCATCAGGTCTTAAAGTCAGGGAGCCAGATGCATAAAGCTGTTGGCATATATGGTGACCACCAACAGCCCTTGGCTCTCATAGAAAGGAATGGCACTAAGTCTACTCCAGTGGTAAAGAACGTGGTGAGGAGTCAGCCTTGTACAAATATCTACCCTTTTGCAGCCAGGTGGCTGCACCAATCTCTTACTTTCTCTGCGGTCAGTTTACCTATCTATAAAATGGGACCAAAATGCTTAACTCATCAGGTAAGTTGCCAGAATTAAGTGAACTGAAGGACGGAAGGCATTACTGAACCTCCTGGCCCAAGGTGGCATGGATTAAATACAACTCCTATTGGTGCAATAATTGCTTTGGTTCAAACCCCTTGGCACCTGCGGGGGCTCATGCACGGAGTCCTTACCGTGGTTTTCTTTACAAGACCTCGTCTGTGTGCGGAGAGTTAGGAGCTGATTACTGCTGCTTTGTTCTTTAAACAGCGCTTGGTGCACGTCTGTCTCAATGTTTATCTGCTTGTCAGAATCAATGGTGTAAATAATGAAGCCGTGTGATATTTGAATATTTCTACTGCTCGTATTTTTCATTCTAATTAAAGCCAGAATGTTCCTTTTTAGAAATCGGTATGAATAATAAAAACCCAGCTGCTTGACTATAATATTATAGTTTTTGTTTAAAAAAAATAAAAAGGAAAGAGCTGGGTGGTAAAGGGAGACGGGAGGTAACCTACTGGCTCTCTTTCCAAGGACGGTGGCCCTTCATGTGGTGTTTCTGGTCATCAGGGTCCGCTGGCTCCTGGCCCTGCCTCTGGTTATCCGGACTCTGTCCAGTGGGGTTATGGTCACTGGTAAGAGACATTCTGACATCCAGGGTGGCCCAGGGGTGGATCCCACCTCCCAGCCAGAGGTCCCTCCCAGGACCCCATGAGTTTGGAAGAACATGAACTGCCAGCACAGCGCACTGCACCAGACAGCTTACCTTACCACCTGAAGAATAGTCCTGATCTGGGGCAGAAGGTGAATTATTGCTCTCTTGTTGTTGCTGTAACAAGTGATGGCGAACGGAGTCACGTAAGCCAACACAAGCTCTCATCTTACAGTTCTGGAGGTCAGAGGTTCCACAGGGGCTGTTTTCAGTTAGTGATCATCCTGAGAGGCTCCTGGGGCCTCTGGGGAGAACCTGCTTCCCTGGTTTCCTCTAGTTCTAGAGGCTGCCCACACTGCTTGGTGCACAGACCCTTGCCCCACCTTCAAGTCACATGACTCCAACCTGAACCCACCATCACATCTCTTTGGATACTGACCCTCCTGCCTTCCTCTAACAAGCAAACTTGTGCTGACATGGGCTGTTCAGACAATCCTTCATCTGGCAGGCAGCTGACTGTTGCTAGGTGCCATCTAGTCAGATCTGACTCATAGCGACCCAATGTACAACAGACAAATTGTTGTTGTTGTTGTTGTTGTTGTTGTTGTTAGGTGTCGTCGAGTCGGTGTCCCACTCATAGTGACCCTCATAGGATTTTCAATGGCTGACTGTTTCAGGATTGCCTTGGGAGTGGATTGCCAAGCCCTTCTCCCATTTTTGCGGTGCTGGGAATTGAACTCGGGACCTCAGAGACTGCAGCGCAGTGCTCTACCAACTGAGCCAAACCCCAGCCCCAATAGACGAATAATTCCCCGAAACTGTACCATGCCCGGCACTATGTCAGTGCTTCTCTGCTATTCATTGGGCTTTCAATGGCTAATTTTTTTGGGGGGAGGGTGGGGACTGCCAGGTCCTTCTCCCATTTCTGTGCTACTGGGGATTGAACCCAAAGGCCCAGAGAGCACAGAGCAGCACTCTGCCAACTGAGCTAAACTCAGTCCCATTTTCTACCTGCCACCTTAATTTCCCTATAACTTGTTCTCAGCATGGCCTATCCCCATTCATAGCCACACATTCCCAGGGGATTGGGACACAGCCATCCTTTAGGTAGGGAAGGGTAGAAAGACCTGTGGTGTCAGCTGCTACAGAAGAAGAATGGGAAGATGGGGGAGATTATGCTCCCTGCCAGGGCTTCTGGAGCCAGGGGCAGATTCAGATTCCAGGGGCACTCTAGAGGTACGAGGGGTTGGATGGCGGCAGCATGGCAGGTTTGTGGCTGAATTCCATGGGGCAGGGGGTGGCATGCCACAGTGGCTGCCCGAGGTCCTGGGAGTCCCTCCCTTGGACTTGACCTCTGCAGATACAACGAACTGGACGTTTCCTCCCATACCAGGCTTCCTCGCCCTGGGGGAAGGGGGTGGTGGGGGAGGGGATATGAGACCAGCTGTTTAATCTCAAATTCTGGCTACAACTTCTGTGAGCTGGTTGGCTTTAGAGAGCTTTTTAATGACTCTCAGCTCAGTTTCTCCTGCAGTCAGGCTGTGGGGCATGAGACTCTGACCCTCTCAGGTCATTAAGAGGGTCCAGCGGAATAATCCATGCTGTGCTCATAGCACAAAGCCCAGCCCATGGCCTCCCCACATCTGTGCTCTTTGGGGGCTCTTTCCCACGCATGGCCTCACTTCTTCTCAGGGTCCTCACCTCTGAAACAGGGAGAGAGGGGACCTGCATGGAAGCAAGCACCTGTGGATGTGCATCTTCCTATTCCAAACCAGAGCTGGGATTTAGCTCAGTTGGTAGAGCGTCACTCTGCAGTCTCTGAGGTCCCAAGTTCGATTCCCAGCACCACAAAAACAGGAGAAGGACATGGCAATCCACTCCCAAGGCAATCCCAAAACAGCCATTGAAAACCCTATAAGGGTCGCTATGAATTGGACATGAGTCGACGGCACCTAACAACAACAACAAATATTCCAGACCTCTGTGTAGAGTAAACAGGTCCAGCGTTATCATGGCTCGCAACAAGCTGGCAGATTCTGCCATGGGAGGCAGGAGCCAGGAGTCCCGGCACCCAAGCCACATCGTGGCCTTGGCCATCCTGCTTGTGAAATTCGAGCAGTCAACTTTCAACCTTTTTTTAAAAAAATTGGAAATGAATGCTGAGAAACAGTGAGGGGTATCCCCAGGGAAAGAGAAGCTGCCATCTCCACGCCTGACCCTGTCCCAAGTCTGGGCCACAGAGCCGCACAGGGGGAGGCTAAGCAAGGCGGCTGGGCTCCCACACGCACAGACACGTGCGCAATTGTGTGGGCGGCCAGCCAGGGGGCAAACTTTGAACCCTGATAAGGAGGCCCGGCCTATTCTCAAGGAAAGAGGCAAACTTCACCAGGAAGTGAGAGGTCAGCTCCAGGGGGCCTTGGACCTCAGCCTCAACCACCTTCCGTGGCCCTGCCTCACTGGGGACAGACACACTGTGGCGCTGGCCCCTCACTCTTGGTCAAGGCCCAGTCCTTTCCCACTTTCTTATTTTCCACAGTGGACATGGCCAAGCATAGTGTGTGTCCTACTTCCTTTTCCACACTCCAAACTACCTGTGCCTTTTAACTCTGTCCCTACTAGATTCTGATGTTATTTTTAAGCACCTACTGTATGCCAGCCACCGGCTTGCCATTCTTTCATTGAGCCTTCTCTAAACTCTGTGAAGACGGTTCTGCATATCCAGGCATCCCTTATCAATTATAAAAGGAAGCACAGCTCAGAGATGTTAAGTAAGATGCCCAGAGTCACACAGCATCTAAGTGGGAGAACTGGCATTTAAACTCAGGGTCTACTGAAAATGCACTGCATACATGTGGTGGGAGAAAGTGCTGGGAACACCTCCCACTTTGAATTGCCAGCTTTTCATCCAGTTGGAGATATTAAATTGGTTGGAGAAATAAATGCATGAGGCTTAGAAAAACATAATGGTGCGAGGACATCACTCTGGCCTCTCCACGTGTCTGGCACAGAAGAGTTAATAGTAAAGGTGAAGCCAGACATCTGTGGGGCGTGGGGCGTGCAGAGTGTGGGAGGCCAGAAGGAAAGCAAAGCAATTAGTGAGTGTAAAGCAGTACAAGCAGAGTTTCGGACCAGAGAGGCTGAGACACCTGCAGGGCGGCGGAGCGGATGGTGCTCCTGCAGCAACGGTTTAGCCAGGTCATTGCTAACAACATTTGTACCAAGGCTGCCTACCGCTTCCTAGCAGCTCCTCTGGCTCCAGGCCGGCTACGCATCCCTGCCACGGCTCTCTTCATGTCACTTTCCGAAGGCCTGAATGGTGAACATCGTTTCTATTTGTATTTACATGGAGGACACGGAGGCCAAGAGAGGCTAAGCAACATCCCTGAAGTCACACAGCTACACAGTGGTTGGGACTATGGGTCGTGTGGGCAGAAGAGGCCTAGGTTTGAATTCTGTCACTTGTTAGCCATCTAAAGCCTGGAGCAGAATTGCTTCATTTTTCTTTGCTTCATTTTACTTATCTTTAAATTGAGGCGGGTGGTGGTCTTCCCTTCACAGGACCTTTGAGGGAAGAAATGAGGACTGAGTGAGAAAGGGCTTGGGCTTGGCTCAGTGGGTAGAGCGCCGCTCTGCACTCCCTGAGGACCTGGGTTTGATCTCCAGCACCACAATCCCAGAGAAGGACTTGGCAATCCACTCCTGAAGCAGCCCAGTGACAATCAGCCATTGCAAACCCTAGGATGGTTGCTATGAGTCGGACCCAACTCAACTGCACCCAATAACAACAACAACAAAGTGTCAGCTTGACATAGCATCCAGAGGAAAGAAAATAGAAATAAAAAGGCTGCCATGCAGGGCTTAAGCCCACAGTGGTGCAAGAAGGGAGAGTTCTGGCCACCTGGAGCCTTGCAGAAACCCTCCAAGTCCTTGGGCAATGGGGGCTCCCTCACCTGCAGGGCCCGCTGCTCACCTAGAATGGACCAGGCAGCCCTTGGCGCAAGGCCGCCCTGTGAACCCTGGTGGCTCCAGCAAGCCTGGGGAGAGGCCAAGCCCGGGGCGGGGCCTGGCTCAACTCCAGGAGCAGCGCTGGCGCCCAGGCTGAGGCCAGAGACAGGCCAAGGTCGGCCAGGGAGGCCGAGGAGAAATGTTGGGGTCGGATAAAGGCCAAAGGGACTAGGGGATCCTTGGCCATGGGGGCAGGTGGCAGCTCCTCCTCCTCCTCCTCCCCCACTGGCGGGTCTCAGGTTGGAAACTGCCCCAGACTCCGAAGGAGCCCTGAAGAGCCAGAGAGGCCAGACTTCCGCATCTATAGCCCCAAGATGAGGCCAAAGACGTGCATGGAGGCCGGGCGCTCCTAGTTCTTTTCCCACCCACGGAGATTCTGCTCCAGGATGGGGAGGCCGTGGTGCTGGCGCCAGGCTGTCCCGGGCGAAACCCTGACTGTCAGGATGGACTCTGGCTCTTTGATGTGACAGGTGAACTCACCTGTCCCTTCCTTTCCTCCTCTGTAGAATGTGAATACTTGCAGTGAAATCCTCCTGACATCGTGCTCCAGGGCCGGGAAGAGTAGCCGGCACTGTGTGGTCTGACATCTTCATTCAATGCCCAGGATTTACCGGTGCTTCTGTGTTCCCTGCTATGCTTTCCGCTCCATAAAAGGAAGGACTCTGTCTCATTTGGTTCTGTTACCTTTACTATTAAGTGCTTGTAGCTAAGAGAAGCCCTGGAGAGGAACAGGAACTCCACGTTTGCTGAGTGAATGCCTGTGTTGGAATTGTAGGCTCTCACCTGGGACCTCAACCAAAGGAGGCTGATAAAAGCAGCTGTCCAGCATGCCACAGGATGGCATCGAACATAAAGATCTCAGTGTCAAGACCACTCCCCTGTCCAGGGAGAGAGGAGGGTGCAAAAACCAGGCTTTCCAGCCTCCTTGCCTCTTCGCCTGCCCAGTTGCAGGAGCTGCCTTCCTGCTTGGTCCTTGCTCCCGTCTTTGCCTCCACCAGTGCTACTCTTTCGGCTCAACCTCAATTCTAGCGGTGCAAGGAACCTTGCCTGACCTACCGGGCCCACCACTAGCAGCTCACTGGCCTCAGCAAGACTTCCAACAAGACTCATCTCATCCTGAGATCTTTGGCTGGGTTGCCTATGCTGTTGTTAGGTGCCATCAAGTCAAGTCTGACCCATAGTGACCCTATGTACAACAGAGCGAAACACTCCCTGACGCTGTGCCATACACATGATCTTTTTTATGTTTAAGCCCATTGTTGCAGCCACTGTGTCCATCTATCTAGTGGAAGGTCTTCCTTTTTTTTCCATTGACCTGCCACTTTCCCAAACATGATGTCCTTCTTCAGGGATGGGTCCCTCCTGACAACATGTCCAAAATATGTCAGACACAGTCTAGCCATCCTTACTTCCAAGGAGCTCTCTGGTTGCATTTCATCTAGGACAGATCTATTGGTTCTTTTGGCAGTCCATGGTTTATGGACCATGGAATCTCGGGGGCAGAGACATAGTTGAGAATAGATCCTAGCATAGGATAGGCAATTGATATAAATTTCTGGTCAAAAGAATGAGTTGGAGGATGACTCAAAGACTAAACATCACCATAGGAACCAGAGGTTCAAGAGCTTGAGGGGCGGAAGTGTTTTTCGAATGTCTTTCTTTGTGGCTTGGCCTCCCGCAGAGGATGAGGGCTGGTGTCACTCCATGGTTTTTCTCCCCTGGCATAGGTAAGAGCTTGGGCAAAGTGAGGTGGGAGGATAATGAAAAGAAACTCACTTCCATCCGTGCTCCGAGGACCTCTCCTCATGTACTTATAGAAACGCTTGTAATTGTTTTCAAACACTCTCTCCGGTGATCTGTTTCCATTATCTGTCAGAGCTCGCTGGTGAGGACATCTCATTTGTAGGAGCATTTGACATGCAATTTCATATCTGGATTTAAAAAAAAATCTCACCAAGAGTTTTAAGATTAGCAGGGTACAGTGGCATACACCTATAACCCCAGTGACTTTGGAGGTGGAGGCAGGAGTTTCTCGATCTACAGAGGCTAGAGGCAGCCTCTGTAACTTAGTGAAGAGACCCAGTCTCAAAATAAAAAGTAAAATAATGGGCTGGAGGGGCAGCTCAGTGGTATGGTGGTTCCAAAGCATGAAGCCCTCAGTTCAACCCCCAGACCAGGACCCCCAGGCCATCACTCTGCTCAGAGCACAAGGTGCTATGGTGTCAACTCATGACATTCGGGGAAAGAAGAGGTGCTGTGACCTTTCCTGTTTTAGCAGCCTGCACACCAATTATTCTTAACTATGAGTAAGACTGGGGATGTCTCCCCAGTGGATGACGGCAGACAAGGGCTGAATTTGCGAAACCGAAAAGGGAAATCTCAAATTTACTTGGAAGCGTCAGTCTGGCTTGCTGGGTTTTAGCACAATTCAAGGGATGGCAGTTAATGAAGTTGCAGATCCCTAGATCTATTTTTTTTTTACCCATGAAAAATGGCTCCCCTCCCTCTGTCTGTCATCTCCTCGCGCATTGCCATGGGCACGCTCCCATTCACTCCCTCACTCACCACTGCATGTGTACCGAAGTGTTTGCAGATTGCAGGTAGAACTGGTTAATGCCTAACCACAGGAGCACACACAAAAGGCGCTACAGCGTCGCTGGGCACTGAAAGATGTTGCACCCTAGATCTGTCGACATTGTCAGCACAAAGGTCCCAGATACTCCTTAACACAGCAGTACGACAGAGACAGCATGAATATCAAAGAGGTAAATCTATGTATGTGGGAATCCTCCAGCACTCCAAAAGGTTTATCCTGTGACCCCCGAGGAGGGGATGAAGACAGAGGACTGGACGGCCCATTCGGAGACAGCTATCCTTTGGCACGTGTGCCTGGGTTCTGAGGAAGTCTGAGTCAGAGGTTCTGAGCACAGTGGAGGGGACATTGCTTCACCTCTGGGTGAAGAAATCCCCCTGGCTCGCTGCAGTCCCAAGTTTCAGATGACGTAGGGAAGGAAGGACCCCTGGCCAGAACTTGGAGCAACAACAGACTGAATTACAGGCTCTTTAGCTCCATTGGTAGAGCGCTGCTCTGCACTCTCTGAAGGCCCGGGTTCAATCCCTGGCACCGCAGAAACTGGAGAAGGACGTGGCAGTCCTCTCCCAAAGCAATCCTGAAACGATCAGCCATTGAAAACCCTGAGGGTCTCTGAGTCGGACCTAACAACAACATTATTTGGGGAAGGGGTCTGTTCCCACCTGGGGCGACAATAGCCTTTTGTTCTCCATTTCAATGTGGACTATGAAGTCCACTCTTCCTCCCTTCTTCCTTCTCCTACACAGAAAAGTACCTTTTCAGCCACACAGCATTTATCCCTTCAGGTCCCTTTATTTCCAACCACGTTGTTGTTGTTGTTAGGTGCCGTCGAGTCGAGTCCGACTCATAGCAACCCTATGTACAGCAGATCGAAACACTTGCCGATTCTGTGCCAGGCAAACAATCGTATTTATGTTTAAGCCCATTGTTGCAGACACTGTGTCAATCCATCTGGTGGAGGGTTTTCCTCTTTTGCGTTGACCAACAACGTAGTCAAGTTTATTTTCCAAAACAGCAAAGTATCTAGGACCTGAAGAATGCTTTCAAGTGCAGGCAACTCACCAGGCTTTCGGACCAGGTCTATGTTACACGGGGAATGAGCCCATCCTTTTGGTTAGCAACAATCATAACTAAGTATCTGTGGGGCACTTGCATTATCTCATTTAATCCTCCAGACAATGCTAGGGGGCAGGAAGTTCTGGCCTCATTCTGGAGAAGAACTTTGGACTTCCGGTGGTAAACACCTTCTCCCTCAATTCCTCCCATGATCTCTGTTGCTGTCTCCACTCTCCGCTTATCACCTCCCAAGAGCACCTGCCAAGCCAATTTCTTGACTTTGTATCCCATCTCAGTGTCTATTTCTGGCAGCTGTCAAACCAAGTCAGAGGGGTCAGGCAGCTTACCCATGGAGCACAGGGCTCAGATTGCGTCTTAGCCTTCTTGGGCTGCCGTAACAGAATCACATAGACCTGAGAGGCTTCTCAACAACATTCCTCATGGTTCTGGAGCCTGGCCGTCCAAAACCAAGGCACTGGCAGATTTGGCATCTGGTGAGGGCAGCTTCCTGGTTTATAGCTGATGCTTTCTCGTTACATCATTACTGGGCAGATGGGCCATTTCATATTCCCAAGACCTCTTAGAAGGGCACAAATCCCATCCTTGAGGACTCCACCCTCCCAACCTATTGCCTCCTCAAGGCTGCATTTCCTAATGTCATCACTTTAGGGGTTTGAATCTCAACATCTGAATTTTGAAGGGTCACAGGTATTCCACGTGTAGCTGGCTGACCATGGCAGCAGATTCCATTTTCCTATAAAACTCTGTAACTGTGAAAGTGATGTATCACCTAGAGGCCCCCAGACCTCTATATGCGCACAAGCCGGAGGAGGGGAAAGCCTATTCCTACCCTTCTATGGACAGAGGAAGAAGGAGAGTCACCAGGTCTGGAGAAACTTGCCCTCACCCCAGGGCCAATAGGGGCCAGGCATTGGCCATCCTGGCTCCTTGTCCAATGCTCTGTGCAAATGACCCATCATAGCCCGCAGGGTGAGAAACCCTACCTTCCCGGTTTGCTCAGCCCCTTTCCAGCAAGCGCTAATATGTGGGGCTGGCACCAGGGAGGGTGTTATCTGGCAGTGCGATTCTTCATGTGGAACATTAAGCCGAGGTCCTGCACAGTCTTGAACATTAACCATCCCCTGGTACCCATGAAGAAGAGCTACGGGTTTTATTAACCTCGGTGTCCCGGACACGTTGCACAAGGAACGCCATCATTAACCCACCTTCAGACGGGGGCCGGGGGCCTCTTTCCCAGCTCTGTTCTAAGAGTGCAGGCCCTAGGAAATGCCTTCAATAATTTAAGGAAACTACCAAAATGTGACCATAAAGGATACAACCTCACCTCGAGGATGGCAATCCATAAAGATTTTGTGATAGTAAAAACGGTGCTTTGTTCTGTGATCAGCCCTTTGAAAGTTCCTGTGTGTACGCGTAGGTGCGTGCATGTGAGTGTGCGTGTGTGTGCACATGCGTGGGTGTGTTGGGGTGGGGTGAAGTCCTGCAAGTGTGATTGGGAGTTCGCTGAACTCAGTTTAATTATTCCTAACATCATGGCCACAGCACGACCCATTAACAACTGCTTGGGCTGCATCTGGAAATCCCACCTCTGCCATCAGGAGCACATCCTATCACTCATTTTTACCCTGTGTCAAGGATCCACCCCCCGCCCCCACTCCTAGACACACCACTATCAAAACGGAACAGTCATAAGAACACCCCTTTGCTTCATTTCAGGACTGTCATAGCCATGCTTACTCAGTTTACTATACTTTTAATTTGTGTACTGGAAACAGGCTTCCGGTTTGCAATGGAGGGGATCTAGGGAGGCGCGATCATTTCAGGGGACTGAGGGAGAATCAAGGATCATGGAGAGGACTTTCCTCTCAGAGGGAGAGAGATCTTTCTCTGCAGCTTCTTACAATAAGAAGCCCCTGCTGTGAGAGAAGGGGTAATCAGGTGCACAGGTGGTATAGTTTTTTGCTTGAAAAACATAAGCCAGGAGGCAGGGTGAGTTATTGGTAAACAGTCTGCAATTTAGGGACAGAAGGCATGGGTTCACATCATGGCTCAATACTCACTGTCTTACTGACTTTTAATAACTTGCTTAAAACATTGCACCTCAATATCACTTCTTTCTCCCCCCCCTTTCTTCTTTCTTTCTTTTCTTTCTTTTTCTTTCTTTCTTCTTTCTTTTCTTTTGACAGGATCTCATTATATAGCCTGGGTGCTCTCAAATTCATAATCATCCTGCCTCAGTCTCTGAAGTGCTGGGATTATAGGTGTGTGCCACCAATGAGTGATGTATCACCAGGTTTTTTCTTTCCTTTCTTTCTTCCCTCCCTTCCTTCCTTCCTTCTTTTACTCTCTTTCCATGTGCCTCCTCTCTGTTTCGCCCTTCTCCTCCTTACCTTCCTCCTCCCCTCCATTTCCTCCCTCAAGCAACCTATTAAACACCTACTGTGTGCCAGAAATAAAAATAGGTGCTAGGAATACAGAAAGGAATAAAACCAGTCACTAAACCCAAAGGCTTCCTTCCAGTTTTTGTCAAGAAGATCAAATGAGGTATTACATAAAAAGCACTTCACACACTAGAAAGGATTGCAAAACATGCATATTTTACTATAATTATAAAAGTATAGATATTTTATTGTGTTCTTTAGAAATTAGGATTGTCCTTAGACCCTGGTTGTCAAATTGTGTGCTCCTCCATCCCTGGTGAGGGGGGTACTGCAGAGCCACCAACTGGTCCACAGTGTGAGTGGCCCCTGGCATGTGATGGCATCAGAGGCCCCAGACGAGTGGGGTCCACGTTCCCCTCACATCCTCAACCTGGGCAGCAACTCCTTTTGCGCACTTTATAAATTGGCCTTAGATTTGAAGGCTCCCCTTCAAAGAGAAGAAAATAGTATTTGAAACCCAGTGATCTTGGGATTCAATAAATGCCTCTTAACTGAATCAGCGAACTAAATGATCACATGAAAAGAAAGTAGCTGTTTTCTTTTTTTTTTTTTTCCTCAAGAAACACATGCAAGAAGACTCTCAGCTAGCTCTGTCCTTATTCTGCCCACTTAGAACATTTTCATTGAAAGGCTGGAGACATCTCTGTTTCCGAGCCAGCCTGCCAGGTGCCTTTGAACCGTGCACAGCCCACTGCAGCTGAGGTTAGCTCACCTGGTAGTTTGGCTCTGGCTTTTCCCATGACAGGTGCCTATGTCTTACTATACCATCTGCTGGACTCTCTCTGCAGGCCCTGAGCCCACCCTTGAGGGGTGATCTGACTTACATGGAGTAGTAATAACCCTCCACAAACCCCAGCTCCCCAAGTCCCTCTGTTGCTGCTGGCATCGAATGATCCGCCATATTCAATTACTCCAAGGCTCAGAAGCAGCCACCGAAGGAAGGAGGGTTTTATAAACAGGGCTGGGAGAATGGGCTTAGGAGCTAGATCAGTGCTGTCTAGGGGAACTTCTGGTGATAATGGAAATGCTTTATAGCTGTGCATCTACTACCACAGTTGCTAGCCACGTGTGGCTGCAGAGCACTTGAAATGTGGCTAGTACAACTGAAGAACTGCATTGTAAAAGTTTATTTCATTGTAATTAATAGGAAGTTCAAAAGCCACTTGCAGCTAGCGACCACTGTGTGGGATTGAGCAACTTCAACACACCCCAAGCCTCTGGCAATCAGCTCACGGCAAGAAGTATTCAGTTCCTGGTTCAATCCACCACGTAGCCAACAGGTAATTATGGTAAATCACCCTCAGGAACCATGCCCTGTGCTAGGAAACAAAATTGTTCCTTAGCATTCATGAGGTGCTTCCCTCAGTACCCCTGAGGATACCAAAATCCTTGGAAGCCCAATCCCTTATATAAAATGGCATGATGTTTGCATATGCATAAACAGCTACATTTGAATGTTGTTAGGTGCCGTCGAGTCAGTATCCGACTCACAGGGACCCTCTGTACAACAGGGAAACACTATTGTCAGTGCTTCTCTGCTGTTCATAGGATTTTCAATGGCAGGTTGATTTTTGGGAGGGGGTTGCCAGGTCCTTCTCCCAAGCCTACAGTATCTGGTGTTCTCAGGTAGTCTCCCATCCAGGTACTAACCAGGCCCTACCCTGCTTAGCTTCCAAGATCTGACAGGATCGGATGCCACAGGGCTACGGCTGCAGGCAACATTTGAATATACATGTACACACTTGCATACATCCTCCCATGTACTTGACATCATGTATAGATTACTTAAAGTACTTAACACAATGCATATGCTATGTAAACTCTTGTTATACTGTACTCTTTGGAGAATATTGACAAGAAAAAAGTCCATATGTGTTGAGTACAGATGCAAATTTTTTTCTGAATCGTTCTGACCCACAGTGGGTTGAACCCATAGATACAGAATGCATGGGCGTGGAGGGCCACCGGCAAGAAGTTAGCCAAGTTCTGACCTCAAGGAGCTGCTGACATCTCATTGAAGAGTTTGCCATGGCAACCAATACCATGGGGGGGGGGAGGCCGTGACATAGGCTGAGAGCAGAGAAGAAAGACCATGGCAAATACAGGAAGGCTGCGTGGAGAGGTGGCGTTTAAGCTGTTTGTACAAGGAGAGAATGGGAAGAACATTCCTACAGAGCCAAGAGCACAGATGAAGGCTGGACATGGCGATGGGGCTACAGCCTAGGGGTGGCTTGTTGGGGCGCGGCTTGGGTGTGAAGAGGGCCTGGGTGGAGCCAGGGATACCAGATGTGATTCATTGCAGGGAGGTTGGGTCCCCACTATGGAGGACCTAGCAGGATTGGAACTGATTTGACCTTAGCCTCCCTTGATTTTCCCTGAGATCTTGGTCTTTGGGATTTTGACCTGCTACTGAATGAAACAATCCCCTTGGCTTATTTCTCTACCTTCCCCTCTCTTCCAGACTCAACCTGAGTTCTGCCTCGGCTAGACGCCTCCTTCGGTCTCATCTTTATACGCCGACCCCTCCCTCCTTCACTGCGGTTTCCCCTCAGCAGCAGCTATTTGGTGATTTTCCATTATGACCTTGATTTTGCCCGCCTCACGGGCTTCTCACGAGACCACAAAGTCCTGGTGCCTGGGACCTTGCCATCATCACCCTTATTTGTCTCTCCCGGGTTCAAAAGCAGGGCTGTCGCTGTTGGCTCATCAATTAGGTCTGATGAGTCACATCCCTAATGACAGCCTAATGGTCACCCGTCTAAACAATGGCAGTTCTTCCCTTGTCCACGTGTGTCTGCCCGATGAAGATCCACACTCTGCACCTTTTATTTTGGAGAATCCATGGAGACCTCACGGTCTGCCTGATGGACAGCGAACACTGGGGAAAGCCCTGGAAGTCATTGGTGGGGCCGGAGAATGTGACAGCGCAGTGCGAATTTGCTCAGTTGTCTTCTTACCTAAATCTACCTTGAACTTGAGCCCCATGAGGGAGGCATCTAGAAACTGAGCCAAGTGGTCCAAGCGGGTGGTAGCTCACTCATTGGTCTCGGTGATGCCAGACAGCCGACCACTCCCCAATGCTGGTTATTTACTGAATGACTTCTTGGAACTGTTCTAGGCCCACTATGATTTTGTTGTTGTTGTTAGGTGCCATCGAGTCGCATCCGACTCATAGTGACCTTCACAGGGTTTTCAATGGCTGGTTTTTTTCTGGATTGCCTCGGAAGCGGATTGTCACATCCTTCTTTCATACTACGGTTTTAGCTCCCCCAAACTTTTACTCATCCTGATCATGCCTGGCCTGCCCTCGCCCACCCAACCACCCCTTTTCCCTGCCTCCACTCAGACCTCCGAGTCGTCTTCCTCCTGCATTCTTCAGTAAAACATATCTCAGGTTGTCTCTGGAGGGTTGGGTGAGATGAAACCCACTTGGTATAAAGAGTTCAGGAAACGCAGTGGTGGTTGGTGGTAGTGCTGCTATAATAGTTCACTTTGTGTTGTATCTTCTTCGTTCCCCTGAGCATATTTTAGCACTTAGTACGGGTTGGACACAGTGAGTGTTTTCTGAATGAGCTAAGCCTATCAGTGAGTGTTTGCTGAAGGAGCCAGGCCTTAACATACAGAGGTCTGTTACCTGGTCTGTAATTTAGATATAAAGCTTAAAAATGCAACCTGACAAAGACAATCCCAAGTAAGATAAACTTATTTTAGAGGAAGGGCTGCTGGACACTCTCAAGGGTGTGGTCAAGATGGCATCGGGTGTGAGCAGGTGGTAAGCCACCAGGCACAGACTTTGGAGAAAGTCCCTGGGACCTCCTTTTGCTGATGAGGCATGACTCAAAAGGAGAAGAAACTCAGTGACTGCAACACTAGGCTCAAACATAAAAAGATTGTGTGCAGGACACCATGTTGGGTAGTGTTTTGTTCTGTTGTACATAGGGTCGCTTTGAGTTGGATCCTGCTCGATGGCTGACCGAACAGCAACCACAACAACATAGACAGGCCAGGCAGTTGTTAGAGCAAAGGAGGTGGCCTTTGTGGAGGACCTGGCCCGGAGTCTGCTCAGAGCCCAACCAGCTGGAGGAGAACAGAGGAAAGGCCACCCCCACCCCCAGCTGGGACTGGGAGGCCTAGAGAGATAATAGGAGAGGAGGCAATCCATCAGGGCTTGTCCTGAAATCCCACAAGAGTCAGCAGCTCAGGGCTTCGCCTTGCCCTCTAGGTATGTAAATAGGGAGATATCAGGGCCAGCATCTGCAAGACTTAAAGCAGGAAGTCCTTACAGCTTCCTGTAAAAATGCAAGTGACAAACTTGGATAAACAGCAAGTACAGAAAAGTTATTTCTATATCACTGCCAACCCCCAAGAAGTTCTCTGTCTCTGTCTCATCAGTATGCACAAGCGTGTACACAGACATGAACTTCCTCCCCAGCAAGATGCAGCATAAAGGAAAGGTGTGCAGAGTCCTCATCATGGGGTCCGACTTGGGTGCAAGTCCCAGGATTGCTGCTTAGTTGCTGTATGACTTTGATCAATTGACCTCTGGACGCCATATTTTTTTCTGTTTAACGCAAGGATAAGAAGGGACCTACTTCACAGGGTTGTGAGTATCCAGTGAAACCATGTGTCAATATTGGACGTCCTTCTTACCCAGATAATGTCTGCTGTGGGACTAAGTGCCTGGAACCTAGTAAAAATTCACACAATATCACTTCCTCTCCTTCTTAGTAATTATATGGCAATCCCAGCTGTCTGAGAAAAGGGTGGATGTTGGCGGTGAGGCACTTCAGCACAATACATTGCCCAATGGAGAAGAAGGTTCAGCAAATCAAGGTCAAACCAAGGGGAAGTCAGTGGGTGTGGCAGAATGGAAACAGGATGAACTTTGAGGTCAAGACACCTGAGTTCAGATAGTGGCCCCATCACTGGCTGGACAAACCCATCTGCCATCTGAGCTCAGTCCTCTCTGTACCCCTCAGGTCAATGCCATAAGTCAACATCAATCACCCCTGCCACCACTGTGGTTACAGATGCTCAGTTCACTTTCTCTTCCCCACTTAGCAAACATTCACCTACCTCTGGTGCTTTGTCAGACTCATGAAAGACGCAGAAGAAAATAAGGCATGGACCTCATGTTCAAGGAACTTGGCATCTAGTGGAGAAACCAGACTCTTGCCAAGGTGGTTTGGCCCAAAAAGAAGCCATGAAGAAGGATGGGATTGAAAGCCAAGATCAAAATGCAATTTTATCAAGGAGTGTAGATTATATTATACTGCAGTAAAAAATAATCTCCAAAGCTCAGGAATTTCAAACAGAGATGCATGTGCACATAATTTCCACTGTAGGGCCAGGGGCTTCCTTTGGGATATTGGTCCCCATGTTAGTGTTCTAGACTGTTCAAATCTCACGGTACATCCATATCCATAGGGTGACCTCAGCCACTAAGACAGGGGAAGAGGGACCATCAGGAACCCCAACTACGAAGAATGCCGCATGTCCTCTCCAGTGCTTCTATCCTTAAGGGTAATGCTAAAGTCTGTGCACATTTCATTGGGCAAAACCAATTCCACATCCATGCCTAACCTCAAGGGGCCATATGCCTGAAGGACGGGACAGCTAGAAATCCTGGGCTCCAGCATCTGTTGCAAGGATACACGAGCTCCCGGCAGCCCTGAGGTCCACGTGTGCAGGGCTGTGGTTACTCTTGCCTTTGTTTGTTTCGTTACACTTAGCGCAGAGGCTGTTCAGAAGCACCTCTGCTTTCCTGGCACATCTGCGCACTGGGGCAGAGAAGTTCACCTGAATCAGGAACAAGTCAGTGTGTATGGGAGGCTGGCCAGGTCCTGGCCCATTCACCACAGTCAGCACTCATAACTTGGATCATTTTCCATCACAGCTCATGCCCTGAGCCTCAGTGACCTCAGGATCACTGAGGACTTGGGTCCCCTCTCAAGAGCCCACCCTCTCATTGCTGCCTCTGGCTCTCTTAGGAAGAGAAGGGGTTATGGAATCTGTTCAGCCTAAACTTGAGTCCTGGACCCTCCCCCTTTCTAGCTGTGTGGCTTTGGGGCTAGTTACTTGACATGCTTAAGTCCCAGTTTCCTCATCTTTCAGCAGGGACTTCGCTCAAGTCACAGGTCCTTAGCTTCTTCTTCTGCGGGCTACACCCTTGGATCCTTTGTTAGGTGCCCTCTAGTTGGTGTCTGACTCATAGCGACCCTATGTACAACAGGTAAAACACTATTGTCAGTGCTTCTCTGCTATTCATAGGGTTTTCAATGGCTGATTGTTTTTTGGGAGTGGGTTGCCAGGTCCGTTTCCCAAGCCTACAGCACCTGGTGTTCCCAAGTGGTCTCCCATCCGAGTACTAACCAGACCTGACCCTGCTTAGCTTCTGAGATCTGACGGGATCGGATGCCAAAGTGGTTGGATCCTTTAGGAGCATTGAACTACAGCCTTTGGAATGTCACTCCCCATAAAAATCTGAGCTTTTCACCAAGCACCCCCCCTCGGGTGAGGCCTTCCCTACCACCTTTCAGCAAAGCGTCAAGTGTCTGGGTGCTGGAGCACAGCACCTGTCCCCTCCCAGCAGCACTGATGGAGGGGACTGGAGCAGTTGCAGCTGCTGCTGTGTGTGCCCGTGAGCCGCCCGCTGCACGGGGTGGAAGCAGCGGCAATTACTCACCGCTAATAATTAGAGACAGGGACACCACAGGGAGACAGCTGAGCTGCAGGCTTCTGAGCCCAGGTGGGGGCTCTCAGACCCGCCTTTGATTCCCCTGTGGTCTGGAAGATTCTCAGGGATTTGGGGACCAGGCCATCTCCACTCATTCATTTGCCCGTGAGTTACTGGGCAGCCCCACATGCCCGGCTCTGTGTTCACATGCTGGAGCTACAGAGATGAGTGTGATAAACACACTTTATTTTTTTTGAATAAACTCTTCGAAATACGGCTGCTTCTGTTTTCCTTCACAGTGATACGCACTCTTGGAAAAAAAAAATAGAAAAGGAAGTAGTTTATGATTACATTGCAAAACCATCAGCAATTTATGGTGACTTTAAGGGAATCACATTTTTAAAGCGAAAAGTTGTACATAACGTTCAGGCAGAAGGGGCTCCCCCTCCCTCCAATGGTATAGAGGAAGACACAGACATGCGAGAGACGAGTACTTCAGATGTCATTCCTAGGACATGGCTCCGAATTCCTAATCAAGCATTAGTTCTTGTTCAGGGGCAAGACCTTGAGGAGGATTAGAAGACACTGCTGGTCAAAAAGCATCAGATAGCCTCAATGGGTTTGCCACTCTCTGTATAAAGTTAGGAGCCACTTTGTCCTGCTGTGACTCTTTCTTGATGGACAAAGGGGCGATCAGAAGTTTAATAGTATTGTTTTGGGAGGATTGAGGACAGCAGTGTACTTTCTGCAAATGAGGAATTGTAATGATTCCTGTACCAGTTCTCATAATTATTCTTATTTCCCAACACTGGCTTTACTTTCAAGTTAGGAAAAAAAAAAAAAAAAAAAAGAGTCCAGGCAAATACGTTGTTTTCAACATGCCAGACTTCTCCAGACTGGAAAGGATGTTTTTTTCTCCCCTCTTTTAGCAAAAGTTGTTAAGCAGGGGAAGCGCCAAGCTCATTTCCCTTGGTGGCCCAGGAGGTGCCTATGGCCGCTTTCAGCCGACTTTGAGCATTAATAGAACCTAATTCTTTAATGGACTCGGGTGCATTTCTTTCTTGCATCTTGAGGTATTTAAAAAGCCTGTGGTGAATTACACTGACATAAACCTTTTATAGAAACAATCAAACATCACTTGGTAAAATAATTAGCATAAGAATAGCACAAAGTCAGTCTGGCAGACACTTGGTGTCAAATATCCAGAGCGTCCCTGGCTGCCCCCACTGCCTGCCCTACTGTGGGGGAGGGCAGGGTGCACCTGGATGCCATGCTATTCTGAGTTGGGGGCCAGATGCTCCTCAGGGTGGGCTTTCTGCAGAGGATCCCAGGGCATGGGACAGAGCAACGAGGGGGAAGAATGCAGGAGCAGAGATTGGGTGGGGGGACGACGACCCAGCTGCACCCTGCCTAACCCACTTCCCCTTCGGCCAGAGAGCAGCCAGCTCATCCCTTCCTCTCCACACGGTCCTCTACACTTCCTGCCTGGCTTTCCAAGTGTTTTCTTGTGTTGCCCAAATATCAGGCGCTCGGTTTTGTTTATGACTTTTGGATAAAATATCTCAGGAAAGGAGTGGCCCTCTGGGGCCCGGATAAGATGCTGCCGAAGAGACGGGGCACACGTTGCTTCTATGATAAAGCATTGTGTTTGAGTCCGGAAGCGGGGATTCTTAGAACAGGATACACGTCGGGAGTTCTCCGCTAGGGCTTCACCCCAGAGACACCCCTGCATGGGCAGCCTTGTCCAAGGGCAGGTGTCTTCCCCTTGTGTAGGCCCGGCCCCCCCATAAGAAGCAACAGATAATGCAATGGTTTGATTAAAAAAGAAAAAGGAAGAGCCTACACTTTCCCACCTCTCAAGTGTGCCACTGGCCTGCGTAAGAAAACAGGGGCTGATTTTGGTTGCCAGCCTGAAGCTAGATGATGGCATCTGGTGGTGTGTTAAGAACCCAGGCTCCAGCCCCGCTGGGTGAGAGAGACCATCTTCTCAGGTCTCCTTTAATCTGGCTGATAGATATGAAAGGGAGTGGAGTTGAAAAAATAAATAGGCGATTCTCATTCGCGAGGGACAATTATCAGGCTGGGGCCTAGAGGACAGCCCCAGAGAAAACAAGAGGCCCTGTTCTGGGCACCGAAGCCTTGAGTACCTGTGGCTAGGCTTGGTGGCCACTCATTCTGTGTGACAGACAGCGAGGGAGTTTACTAAAGCACAAAATTTCCTAATTAGCGTGCGGGGACTTCTTCCGATGGTAATTTGGAATAGAAAGAGGCAGCTCAGTCGTGGGGCGAGGTGTTGAAAAAAAGGAAAAGAAACAGAAATCAAACAGGAGAGGTGGAGAAAAGCAAGAAAGCTGCTCACTGTGGGTACATAAAACAGTCCTGGAAGTTTTTCATATGCAACGGAATTTTTTTTTTTTCCAACTGCTGCTCACATATGGCAACCCTGATCCCCGGGCGCCTGCCATATGTAAGGACACAAGGTTTTATGACTTATTGTCGGGAAGATTTATGGGGATGATATACGATCAGCGATTTTTCATCTTCTCGTATCAGGAGCAAACACGGAGAGGAGCAGACCCCTCACGGAAAGTCAGGCAGAGCTGTGGGGTCCCCATGCAGGCCCCCTACACCCCGACTCTGCTATGTGCTGCCACCTCCCCTTCATAGGAAGGATCGGTCTGTGGTCACGGCAGCAACAATTTATTTGATTAAAATGGGCTATTCTGGAGCTATTTTGCGGTATGTTAATGAGCGCTCTATCATAGACATTTATTAAATTAGATTTCAGAAATGTCAGCATTGTTTGGGCAGGAAGTGCACCGGGCTAACTGTGGACCAAACTTGGAATTAATGTCCCTCCCCAGGAGAAGGCCCGCTCCTGCTTGCGGGGGTGGGGGGTGGTGTGTGCCAACACCGGTGGGTGCGGGGATGGCAGGTGTTCCAGCGTTTAATATTAGCACGGGTCACACACAGCCTCCCAAGGAGGGAGACCCAGAGGAGGCTGAAAGGAAGGAAATAACAGGCCCGAACACTTCCGTGGAACAAGCTATCAGCTTCCGGTGTCACAATGTCCCACCTTTCACTTACATCAGAATCAGCAAAACACGCAGAGCTGGAGAACACAGGACACCCGAGGACGTGGGAATCGGTGGTGAGCAGCAGCAGGGATTCCGCAGCCCTTGGCCCAGGAAGTGCCCTGAGCTGCGGGTGCAGCCAGATGGATGCAGAGGAAGGCGCTGCTTATCTATCCACAAGCCCATTCCTGACGTCCAGCCGCAGCCTCCCTGGACCCGCAGCGCCCTTTTGTCTGAAATCCCCACCTCTCATCTCCCGCAACTCCTCCGCCGGGGTCAGAGTGGATGGACTTCTCTCTGAAGGAACAACCAGGCAAAAGGAAAGCAGTCCCATCCGGGTGAATTTCTAAAGTTCCATCCCAGAGGGTGTAATTCAGAGGGAAGTCTAGACCAAGCCGTCCTTGGGGTCAGCAAGGATCCACTTCATATATATAACCAGGAGGGTTGCTTTTGGGGACAGCTGGGCCACCTCGCTGCTACATGCAGCACTGTTATCCATTAATTGGATTGACTGATCCTACTTTGCATCCAAGGCCTTTTAAACTTCTGGAGAAAAAAATGTTTTCCACTCTCTCGCAAAAAAAAAAAAAAAAAAGTTTTCCTCTCTCACTTTTCATGGCCCCACAAGAGCCAATGAATTCAGAGAACTCTTTAGAATGTTACTTGTAATTTTCTTTTTAAACCTGTTTCACAATTCTCCTGCATTTTCCTTGAGGAAACAAAACAAAACAAACAAACAAAACAAAAACAGCAGCGACTGTGGCCAGCCCCTACAGAACTGCAGTAATCCAACAGCATGCCTATGGACTGGGCAGAGGGACTAATGCTTTCTGTTCATCTTGACAGAGGCGCTTGGAAAAAAGAAAATCAATAAGACTGAGCCGTCAGATGTGCAGTTTGTAGATGTGCATCAAGGTTCTTGGATGGTGAACAAAGTGTGTGTCACTTTATACGTGATTTGGTGGGCATGAGGCCACGAAAGGACAGGGCACCCACTTTGGGCACAACAGTGCCAAATAAAAAGTGGAAACACTGGCGTTTCTAAGCACAGCGGCAAGATGCAGATGCGCCTTCCCTACACGAATGAGATCGGAACCCGGAGCTTCTTGGCTTCTCTCGCTCTCCTTTCTTACTCTCCAGACTTTTTTTTATTAGGAAAGTTTTAGGTTCACAGCACAATTGAGCAGGAGGTACAAAGATCTTCTATCCATATTCCAGTTTCCACACATGTGTAGCTCCCTGTTATCAATATTACTGCCCCAAAGTGGCGCATTTGTGACGGTGAAGGAGCCTACTCTGGCCCCACCATTGGGACCAAGTATGTCCACATTTCACATGCGGGATCGCTCTTGGTGCTGTATGTTCTGTGGGGCTGGATAAAGCTATAGCGACCTGTATCCACCGCTATGGAATCATACAGGGCAGTTTCCCCGACCTAAAATTCCCTGTGCTCGACCTATTCACACTTCTTGCCCCAGTGCCTAGCAATGACTGATCTTTTTCCTGTCTGCATAGTTTTGCCTTTTCCACAATGTGAAATGGTTGGAATTAGAGCATTTGCTGTCTTCTCAGACTGATTCTTTCACTTAGTAATGTGGATCTAAGTTTCCTCTACTTCTTGGCTTTTCCAGAGTAGATGACACAGACCTCAGAAGGGAAAATGATAGACATTCCAGACCAAGCCAGAGAAGAGGGCAAGAAAGTCAGCAAATGTGGCCAAGTGAATTCATTATGGGGGCATGGTGAAGTAGAATCACTGTGGATCCTATGTGGATAGCAGAGGATTCTGGGAAAATGAGGCCAAGCTAATGCATCATTTTGCTTTGCTTCATTTTATTTTCCTAACTGTTCATTTTGAAGCTCTTGCTCAGCACATTGTGCAGTTGCTAAGAGTTAGATGCAAAGAAGAAGTGATTGAGTCAATGATGTCAAATGAAGTGACTTTTCCTTATTGTACCAGGGGCCAGCTTGCTGCTTCTCTACTTATTAGTACTCCAATGAAATGAAACTCCAAGAAAGCTCCCACATATTTGGTTTTCATGGAATCATTTTAGGAGCCTGGGGTTTCTAGAGTCTTGGACTACAAGGATTAGCCTGACTTCCACTTCTACCACTTTGCCTCCAGGACCTTGAGTAGATCACAGGTAGTTAATAAACTTGTCCCTGACCTCTTTTATCTGAGGGTACAACTTGCTGTGTGAACCTGTGGCGTTTAGGAAATAACCAATAGCTGGCACAGGCTTGGTAGACACTTGGAGCTTAATAGATGCTAGTATTACACACATCCCCAGCTCTTTTGGGCATATTTAGCCTATGCGCAAATATGATTAAGAATTGCTCATTCATCCATCATTCATTTGTCCACTCATTCAGTAAATACTTATTGAAGACCTACTGCATGCCAGGGATGCACTAGAGCTATATTAGGGAGTAAAAATCCCTGCTGTCACAGAGGGGTAGCTGTTGTTGTTGTCGTTAGGTGCCATCGAGTTGGTATCCGACTCATAGCGACCCTCATAGGGTTTTCAATGGCTGACTGTTTTGGGATTGCCTTGGGAGTGGATTGCCTGGCCCTTCTCCCATTTTTGCAGTGCTGGGAATTGAACTCAGGACCTCAGAGACTGCAGAGCAGTGCTCTACCAACTTAGCTAAATCCCAGCCCGAGGGGTAGCTAGCAGTTAAGAAAACAAATAAATAAGATCAGATCAGATACAAAGAAAATAAGACAGCTACAGTGATTGGGTTCTGGAATGGGAAACCCACTAACTAGGGTAGCTAGTGAAGGATACTGCAAGGGGGTGGTTCTTGCACTGGAAAATAAGAAGCAGGGAGTCAGATAAAGGGCAGCAAGTGTAGGGTTGCCAAACCCCAATACCCTTAAAAAGACTGCGAAAATCAAATGTGTGGCACTTTCTTTGAGTTTCATTTCATTGGAGTACTAATAAGCACAGAAAAAGCAAATGTAGGAGGTCAAGTTAAACACGAATTGAACATAACGATTTTTAGTATGTTTGCATTCGGGAAATGGGAGCCCAACACAGCTAGGTTGCCCTTTCCCGGGAGCTCCTGCGTTTGGGTTCTTGGGCCCTGCAGGAGCTCCTGCGATACAGCAGCTTAGCTTGGGTGGGCTCCCATCCCACTTTTCCTCTTTCCTCCCTCCATTTTGTGTATTGCTTTCCATCCGAAATGAACAACTTGATGGATGTTTCAAAGATAGTCCTGCCTTCCGGTTCTTGGGCCCAGTAGTAAAATGGAAAGAAAACAGATCTGATTCCATCGCGTTGCTATCACATGGTGAAGATTCACCAACCAGTTACAACACAGGCGCAAATGAAGACTTATATCTTACTTCATAGACTTTTGCCCATTAATGCGATCACTTTCTCTGCTAAGGGATGCAGACATCAACACGTGCTGGGAAATATTTATAGTTTATGCAAACCACGTGGTCACAAACACAGGGCTCATGCAAATCACCTGGTTGCGGAGGCAGCCACGGCAGGAGAGGGACATGACTTTACAAACACCCTGTTCCTGCTAGGGAAAAGACAACACTAATAAGCCTCTGGTGGCTGGGATTTAGCTCAGTTGGTAGAGCGCTGCTCTGCAGTCTCTGAGGTCCCGAGTTCAATTTCCAGCACTGCAAAAATGGGAGAAGGGTCTGGCAATCCACTCCCAAGGCAATCCCGAAACAGTCAGCCACTGAAAACCCTGTGAGGGTCACTATGAGTCGAATATCGACTCGACGCCACCTAACAACAACAACAAATAAGCCTCTACCAAAGGGATGTAAAATACAACGTTAGAGGCAGGAACAGGGCAGCAAGGCGAGGCACGACAGTCTAGCGTCAGAATTCAGATGCTACCACTTGCCAGCCTGAGCAAGCATTGCTACCTAAGCCCCTGTTTCTTTTTCTGTCAAGTGGCAATCATCCCATCCAGGATTGCATTATGACTTCTGTGTATCCTGGGCAGTTTGACCTTTGTCAGCCCCTTCCTGAATGAGAGGAAAGGAGAGGAAAGGAAAGGAAGAAAGGGAGGAAGGAAGGGAGGAAGGAAGGAAGGAAGGAAGGAAGGAGAATCCATCTCTGACTGCACTGGTGTAAAGATGGATAGACCTCAGATTGAGTAATATTCATTTGTGCCTCCTGGCTTTAAAAGAAATTAAAATGTTTCCAGGGGCCCTAAAAGTGTTCTGATCCCCAGGCTCTGTGCTTGCTGTGGCAGGTGCACTTGCCAGCCTGGACCCCACCTCCTTCCAGGAGGAGGAGATCGTGAGGATAACTAGAAAAATGGTGCAACTCCCCGCCAACAAGCATACCAGCATACCACCATGCAACAAACACTCCATGGCTGTTATTGACCAGGTACTCATACCCATATTTTCTTAAATCCAGAGCTTCCATGTCATAGACCATTTGTTGAAAGATGCCTTTAAAGATAAAATACAGTGTACTCCTATCTGGCCCCAATATCCATACATTTTCATTATAGAAAATGAAAAGAATATAGAGGACCCAACAAAGAAGAAAATAAAAATGATTCATCATATGTTATTGCCCAGGAATAATTCTCCTAGCACTTGAGCAGATACCCTTATGCTTGTTGTTCACACGAAGGTGATTTTTTTAATAGAACAGGAGCACACTTTGCATACTTTCTTCTTTGATAATCTGCCTTTTCCCTATTTACCCAAAGACAATGGCTATTTTCCATCATACCGATTATTTTGTTATACTATTGTGTCCTTGGGGGCTGGGATTTAGCTCAGTTGGTAGAGCGCTGCTCTGCAGTCTCTGAGGTCCCGAGTTCGATTCCCAGCACCGTAAAAATGGGAGAAGGATGTGGCAATCCATTCCCAACGCAATCCCAAAACAATCAGCCATTGAAAACCCTATGAGGGTCACTATCAATCAGATAGGATTCAACAGTACCTAACAACAACAACAACAACATTGTGTCCTTAGGTCATAATAACCCATCTTGCAAAAGTAGCCTTACTTGTTTATATGATATCCCCTTCATAGGGCATTCCTACTTACTTTTTAAAATTTACCATTATAGGCAATGTCGTGATGGGCACTGTTACGGTTACTTCTTTGTATATAAGTCCATGATGTTGCTTTTATTTTTAAAATGAAATTCCTTTGGGATTAATGCTATCTGGAGTGTGGCCTTCATGGATAAAAAAAGATCTTACTATACTGCTTGGGTCCAATGGTATCTGGATTTTACTCTCATTCTGAAATCTGTGAGGTTGAGTCCCTATCCTGCCATATATTAGCTGATTAGTTCTGGAGAGGTCCTTGTGCTAAAGTTTCTTGTCTGCAAATAGGGGAAACCACTACCCAGGGCCCACAAGATTAGAAGGTTTGAATCAGATAGGAAGGAAATGTAGCTAGCATGCGGCAGGTGCCCAAAATAACCTCTAGTCTCTGTTGCTCAGTAGAAGAATCATTTGTAAAGACTTCCCTAACCA
Organism: Pedetes capensis; assembly: GCA_007922755.1. NCBI lineage: Eukaryota > Metazoa > Chordata > Mammalia > Rodentia > Pedetidae > Pedetes > Pedetes capensis. The sequence goes on from VMDO01003516.1 coordinate 99,593, forward strand.
TCTGAATATTAATGATATAACGTGATTAAAAAGCATCTGCTATGGTTGAGGGTGTGGCTCAAGGGTAGAGTGTTTGTCTTGCATGGGTGAGGCCCCTGGGTTTGACACCCAGTGTCACAAAAAATAAAACAGACAAACAAACATACTGGCATAGCAGCATATGCTTGTAATTCCAGCAACTTCGGCAGCAGAGGCAGGAAGATCTCAAGTTCAAGATCCGAGGCAGCCTGTATAATAAATACAAAAGCGGCTGGGGGTACAGCTCAGTGGTAGAGCACTTGTAAAGTATGCACAAGGCCTTGGGTTCAACTTCAAAGTACTGGAAAAAAAAAGCATATCTACTCCTCTTTACTCATGTCTACTCCTCTTCAGAAGCCTGAAGAACAGGTGACAACTTTTATTTATCCCCTTTGCATCCTTTTGATTTGTCTCTGAGTTGGAAAAGATCTGCTGAATGAGAAATGGAAAGAGAGGCTTCAGGAGAGAGGTTGCTTTAAGATTGAGGCTCAGTTAACTAGTAATAGCTACCATTTTTTGTGCATTTACTGAATTCTAGGAGAGTAACCTTCCTTACCAGGATCCTGCGGAAGAGATCTTGTTATACTCATTTAGCAGAGAAGCGAGCAGACATTGGGAAAGTGAAAACAATTTGTTTCATGTTGCACAGCCAATAATGCCAGAGGCAGGATTAGAATACAAGTCAGCCCTTCCGTGGAGAGCATGTATTGAGCGCTTACTATGTCACTGGGCCCACAGAAGGAGAGGAGCCCTGATCACTCACAGCTCCCACCTGGCCCCCATGATTTTCTATTGTGAAGCGACTTCTTAGAGCCTTTTCTTTTCTTTGAGACAGGGGCCCAGGCTGGCCTCCAACTCCCGGTCCTCCTGCCTCAGCCTCCTGAGCGCTGGGACTGCAGGCATGCACCACCATGCCTGGCTCCTAAAATGCTCTCTGGATACTTCAGATATTGCTCTGGGTGAAGCAGGCAGGTGTCCAGCTACTTGGCCTCCTCCACCTGCATCCAAAGGCTGTGGATGGGGGCATCTCTAATCTCCCCATCGCCCCCTGTAGATGACGCTAATCCTCCAAGGCAAGAGGCTAGGTTCCCCGATGTCACCCAGAGGGCATGGCGGCATAGGCAAATGGTTAGGTCCTTTTTCTGCAGGCACCTCTAACCAACACTGAGTGTGTCAAGGCCATGGACCACGGTGTCCTGTTGCACACCGGAGTCTTTCAAAGTGCCATTTTGTCTCTAATAGTTAACTTAAAGGAGCGAGAAAGAGGGAGAAAGGGAGAGAAGGTGATGATTTTTGTCCTTTTCTCCTTCCCTAAGATGACAGAAGGGAGGGGACTCACCATCTCTGGGCCACCAGGGGTGGGTGAAACAGCTGCAATGGGGAAATCTCCAGTGACAGATGCGGAAATGGAGACTCCATGGAATGTGTGAATCAGTAAGTCTGGAAGGAATCCATTCAAGTTCATCGCTGGGTAAGAACGAGGCTAAAACAGGCTGTTGTTGTTGTTGTTGTTAGGTGCCGTTGAGTCGGTATCTGACTCATAGCAACCCTCTGTACAACAGGGGAAACACTATTGTCAGTGCTTCTTTGCTGTTCATAGGGTTTTCAATGGCAGATTGATTTTTGGGAGGGGGTTGCATGGTCCTTCTCCCAAGCCTACAGCTTCTGGTGTTCCCAGGAGGTCTCCCATCCAGGTACTAACCAGGCCTGACTCTGCTTAGCTTCCGAGATCTGACAAGATCGGGTGCCACAGGGCCACAGCTGTAGGCAAAACAGGCTGTACGTGATGCAAATCCATGTCTTGAAATGCCTTTCGGAGAAGGGCCATTTACCAGCCTTTCTCTGGCCCATCCGGGCGAGGTTTCCCTGGCCTTTACGTGGGAATCCTTTCCTAGAATTAAGAGACCAAGGATTACCCTGGACCGGTCCAGCTCTGGGCAGGCTCATCTTATTTGGTAACCAGTCAACGCAAACATCCTGCCCTGTGCTCTGGTACCTGCTGGCAGAGAAAGACGTGAAGTTAAGGGCCTGCTGGGGAGGACCTCCTCTTCCTCCCCTTCCTCCTCCATCTCTTCCACACATCTTGCTCCATCCCTTGGCAGGAGGCCTCCCCTCGGAGGTGCTCTGCCCTCACTTTTAATTAGGACTGCAGTCCTTTCGGGGACAGGGAGGCTAGCTGGTGCTTAGAGCTGGCCTGCCTCTCTGCTCAGGGTGAATTCAGAGCCCTGGATCTGGTCTCCGGCTCCCTACCCTGGTTTTCGAGCCCCTATTCTGTGCATTGGTGATAGGAGACATGAAAGTGGGGCGGTGGCCGGAGACAGGAGAGTCTGATGCCCTTTGTTCCCCTGGGTCTGATGCTGACATTCAATCCAGACAGTTTCTTAAGCCCACGTTTTTTGCATCCACCTGGTACTGGGTTTATGCAACATCCAAACACTTGCCCTCAAACCAGCCCCTGGGAAGAGTGTCACCATAAATTGTGGCTCTTGCTGGGTGACAACTAACAGTTCACTGGGGTGGCAAAGAGAGGAGAAAGGAGAGGAATCCAGGCGGTGGGAGGGGCCCCTCCAGCATCTTCCACTGTGGAGTTCTGAGCTGGGGACCAAAGTCTTCCCACTTCACCCTGTTCCAGGCCAGGCAGCCAGCCTGGGCCCCTTCATTCTAGAAGCCCAAAGTTCCAGCCTCCACCCAGACTTCTGCTTTGGCTCTCTGGACCCTGCCTCCTCCTCCCTGCACCCCCACATTCTATGATGATAATTGGAAAGAAAAGGAAGGTAGCAGTAGATTTGTTTACAATGCAATTAACATCTGAATAATTTACTAGGAAATACGCTGGAGCTGTATTGAACACATCCAGCCTGCTCCTGGCTTGATGTCCTTGGGGTGGGACTGGGTCTGCTTCTGTCCCCTGGGCTAAGCCAGCTCCCCTCAGACAGCAGCACTTTCCTGTTTTCCACAAACCCCACTGGCTGTTCTTTCTGAAAGACATGGCTTCCTGATGGGGACTGTCTCCCTCACGGGGACTTGGCAGCAAGGTATCTTCCCACAGCTCTGGCCTCCGGTGGCCCCTCATTCCCAGCCTGCCAATGTCATCTCTGCCTGGGCCACTTGGCTTCCAGCTGGCCCCTCGGCCCAACACGCGGCAGGGACAGAGCCCAAATCAGGAAATGTCTGCTGAATGGGAAGGCGGGAGGCCCAGGCCTGCAGATGGTCAAAGAGGAGACCTGGCAAGAGAGAGGGTGCTGACTGCGTGACCAGCACCCAGCTCACCCCGCAGCTGCCTCCGACACATAAGCCCCATCCCACAGCACCACAGCGAGGCGTGGCCATCTCACTGCTGCCACATGCACAGCTGTGCTTTGCCCATGGCCTTCACCTCCGCTTGCTTTCTTCCTCTCTTCTGCAAAACATTTTAGGAAGGTAAAGGACCCTTGGGATTTCAAATGTACTCAGGAGCTTGGTGCTGGAGCAGTGGGAAGTTCTTAGGAGGTGGTGAGGAAGAGATGTCCCTTTCCCCCTCTTTATTAGCCCTGGACAAAGTGGCTTAAATCCATGTGGGCAAATAGCCACTTTATTTGGAAAGCTGCAGGGTGCCTTAGTTTGAGTCAGAACAGGGCATACCTGCCTCCAGGTACACCCCGTCCTTGCCCCAGCCTGGGACTCACAGCTTTGAGATTAGTGGGCTGTCCTCATTTGATCCTTCAGCCAAAGATATTTGTGCAGTGAACAACCTACTCATCCTTCACAGCTGCCAGGGTAGCTGGTAAAGAAGGCATCAGGGTCATGAATTCTAATTCACAGGCTGGGAGGATGGTGGTTAAACAACAGGGGCTTTAGGGCCAGCAGACGGAGCCTGAACTCCACCGAGGTCATGTGCCAGCAAAATCACATTAGCCAAGCCAGTTGTTTAGCTTCTCTGTGCCTCAGTTTGTTCAGCTGCATGGAGGCACCTGTACCACACACCTCATTACGTATTTAAACATGCCTGGGTTCTTTACTCACTGGCAACTTTCGGCAAATCATTTCATCTCTCTGGCCATAGTTTCCTGACATTCAGAGTGATTTCGTTCACACTTGAAATGTATAACTGGAGACTACCACCAAAATCTAGGACTGTGTCCTCCTCTCTTCTTTCAGGGACACTAATTTGCATTTTGTGATCGGATGCCTCCACGTTTATAAACCACTATTACTTTATTTCTGTCACTAGAAGTGGAAATTGAAAAGATCTTTTCTTTTCTACACAAAGAAACATGGCTTTATGTTACTTAGGATCCTGTGATTTCAATATGGTTTGTCCCCTTGGAAACTCATGTTAAAATTTGATTCCCAATGCAGACAGGGACTGGTGGTCAGGTCATGAGGCTACTTCCTTCACAAAGGGCCTAATGCTCTAGCGCTGCCCATTCAGGACTGGATTAGGTACTTCAAGAGCAGGTTGTTATAAAATGTGGCCACCTCTGGCTTTTTGCCTCTCATGTGGCTTTGCCTCCCCTTCCACCTTCTACCACGTTGGAGTAGGGAAACTCTCATCAGAAGTTGCCACCATAACCTTGGACTTCCCAACTTCCAGGACCATGAGCTAAGCACACATCTTTCCTTTATAAATTCTCCACCCTCGGGCATTGTGTTACAGTAACAGAAAGTAGACTGAGACACTTAGGTTCCTGTGGAAGGAGTTCCTCAGAGAGAACTACAGAAACACAGGGTGGGGCAGATGGTGAGATTGGCTTTGTCCCCTTACTAGGTGTTATGAGCAACATTGTGCCACTCCACCCTGCATTCATATGGTAAAGACCAACTTCAGGCATCTCAGAACATGACCTTATTTGGAAATAGGAATCTAGGATCTTTGCAGATGTCACTAGTTAATATGGAGTCATATTAAAGTGGGGTGGCCCCAATCCTCTATGAGTGTTATTCCTATACAAAGAGATATTTGGACAACATCATATGAAGCTGAAAGCAGAGGTCTGGATGACACACGGAATTTGGATGATCGCTGCAAACCCCAGCCCCTACCCTAGAGGTAGGACAGCAGCTTGGGTCAGATTCTCCCTGCCAGAAGACCACAGAAACAACTCTGTCCACGCCATGATCTTGAGCCTTAGCAGCCCAGAACCAGAAGACAATGTCCTGGTGTCATGTGAGCGTCACAAGCTGTGGCGTTTTTTTAGGCCAGCCCTAGCAAACAGCTATAGCAGAAAAGGGAGTTCTTCCTTCACGTGCCTGACACCCACTGCAGGTCAGGTGATCCATAGCTGGGCCTCCCACTCCTCTGCACTGGTTCTGGAATTGTCAAACCTGTGAATCTTAACTCCTTCCTTGCCAAAGCTGACCACAGTGATTTATACTCCTCTTTCCCACAAAGGATTTCAAGTAGCCTGAGGATAAGAGGCTAAAGTAAGATAGTGCAACCAATAAAAATAGAATTGTTATTCTTGTTAGGTGCCCTCCAGTAGAGTCTGACTCACAGCAACCCTATGTACAACAGAAGGAAACAGTCCCCCACATCATGCCACAGCCAGCACTGTGTCAGTGCTATTTATAGGGTTTTCAATGGCTGATTGTTTCAGGAGTAGGCTACCAGGTCCTTCTCCTTCCCACCAAAAAATTATAATAGCATGACCAAAATAAATAATTAGATAAACTAGAGATGGTGGACTTTCATCTCCCTGAAAAACCAAAACTATGTAACTGATTTGATTGTGGTGTATTTCTTTCTGCTCTGGCCACCAGGAAGCTCAGGATGAATGTGGCTGTGAGCTTGGTGGTGGCTGATTATGGGCCACTTGCATAAGGGGCATGATGATTTTCTAGCATGTCATTCTCAAGCAGTGGCCATGGGAGAAAAATCTGAGAGGGACTTACAGAGGAGAGAGACGTAAATTTCAGCTTTTGATGGGAAGTTTCCTACCAGGTGAAGCCCAGAGGAAAGGCTTAAACTCCTTGCAGCTCCCAGCTTACTGACTGCCACTGATATACCTGTGGCCTTCCGAGGGCCGACCACTGGTGACACAGATCAAACACAGTGCTGTGGATTAGACTCATGAAGTTTTAACAACTGAGAAGTTTTACATTTAGAAAAACATCCAGATGTTTTCTCCCTTCTTTATCGATCAGGACGATGTGATTGAAACTCCCATCTGGCCATGGTGGACTACAGCAACTGCATCTGATGGGACATATACTCTCACTTTGTACCAGTCCCTGACACACCGCCCTGTTTTCTTTCCACTGGACCCCCCCACCTGTGGAGCTTGTGCCTGATCCATCAGCATCCTCAGGACAAGATTGTGTGGCAGTGACAGTCTTCCCGTAGTACAGGGGCGGGAACAAGGGCCAGAGTCAAATAAGCTTTGATGTGAGGGGTGCTCCCTGAGTTGTGCAACAGACAACCTGTGCAACTGTACACAGGGCCCTGCAAAACGGAGTGATTTACTCCAGATCATAGAGCTAGGAGATGCCAGTGAAGTTCAAATAAAAGAATAAGGTAATGTATGCATAGTGACCCACCTAGGTGAGGCTCAGCAAAGTACCTGTGTACGTACTCACCCAGGGGCATGCTGAAGAATCTTTAAAGATCGGATCAGCACAGCAGGAGAGGGAACCTTCATTTGTTAAGTTTGCCGATTTCTGTGACATACATGCTCTCACCATGGCTGAGTTCAAGCTACCCATGTGAAGTCACTTGGCCTTGCAAAGATGCCTGAAAATTTGACAATTGGCTTTTACCCATAGGTACAAGCCAGCTCCAGCTTATTTTGATGCTGGCTGATCCTGGCTCCCAAGAATCAACTCTTAATTTATATATTATATTTTACATTATGTATGATCTGATGTTACATATGACGTTGTTAAAAGTATACATACATAATTTTAATACATAATATATATTTAATAAATCATATATAGTTTAAATAGATAAGATACAATTTTAATAAATAATATATAGTTTTAATAGAGAAGAAAATCACTCATACATATTTTATTTCTATTAAGAATTATGTAATGAAATATAAAATAATATAAATATTACATTTAATAGACACGTATTCACAAACAGGTTTTCAAACACACACACACACACACACACACACACACACACACACACACCTTTTTTTTCCCTTTAAGAATCTTCTTATAAATTACAATCATGGATTGAAAGCCTTGATATCCCTCAAATTCAAGGTCAGTGTCCTACACTTACAAAACAAACATCTTCTGTGACCAAAATAGACTTGACCAATGGAGAAAGTCGCACGGGAGGCTCCTATTCATTGAGCTTGTACTGAGTCCCTGAGACTTCATGTAAGTAGTCGTTTCTTTCTCTCAACCAAGCCAGGAGGTGGGTGCTGTTGTTTTGCTCAGTGCATTCCCAGGAGGAAACTGAGGCACAGGAGGCAGAAATGGTCTGCTTGGGGTGGCCCAGGTGGCTAGGGGAATTTTTCTGGCAAGTCTACCTCTAAGGTCATTCCTCTTTCTCTAGAATCAACCTTCCAATTCTTCATGCCAGGAATATACTCCTTTTAGAATTTTCATCAGGAACTGGTCTCCCCCAGATCACACGGAAATGCCCATTTTCTTTCCCATGCCCATGGTTAACGTTTTAGTGTATCCAATAGATTCAGCACTTTGAGGCTAAAACCCCTAAAACTAACAAAGCTTTGCTCTATGGTGACTCCAAGAGGAGCCACGAGTATGTGAGGTGCTCTTTTATTCGAAGGGAAAGGACCCACTCTTTGGGGATCCCGTTAGACCAGAAGGGGACAGGAAGCAAAACCGGAAGCCCTGTGACTTGAAGCGTGGTCAGGGAAAACTTGACCAAGGTGTGTGAAACCCATGGCTCCCTTTAGTAAAGAGCCACATCTGGAAGAGATGAGATTAATGTCTTTTAATGGAGGTCCTTTGGCATATCTGCAAAGCACCTACTGCATGGGGCAGTGTGCCTTGGGACCTCCCAGGTGGCTTTGTCCATGACCCATGTGGCTCCAGGGCACCAATTACCCAAGAAAAGAGCTTTCTCTTCTTTTATTTTCTCTTGTAATTAATTTATTTCTTGCACCAAAGGGTTAGTCCCCATCTTATTCAATAGGCTTGGCTGTCACTCACTTCTCTGGGTTTCCCCAAATTGAATTCACTTCTAAAGGTTTGCCAGTTATGGAGATATTCAAAAGGGAACCCCTCGTGCTAACCTCTATTTCACATCACACAGGACACTTGTCAGTGTAGCTGATTTGCGGGCCTTCGGAAACACAGACTGGGTCTTCACCTTGGGACCCTTGGGACCCCACTGGGGCAAGTGGGCTCTGTGGCTGCTGTGCCCCTCCAGACACCTGCTCATGGCCGGATCCATGGCTGTGGTATTGACAAGGCAGGGTTTTAACTGTTTGGGGCAAATTCTTCCAAGGCTGCTCTCTTCCAAAGGGCAGATCCTTGCTTGCAAGTGAGAGATCTGACTATTTGTTCAGAAATCTTACACTTTAGAGTAACATGGGCTGTTTTCAGGAGCTGTTTGAATGGACTTGAAGTGGTCATGCAGGCCATCGCCGCTTCTGTAACCTCAGCTTCTGTCCTGGCTGCCCACAGGCATGCATTAAAAGTTAAGCATGGGAGACAACTGTGCTGGTGTTTGTGCACGCGTATGGCCCAGTGTGCATGAATATGCACACACACATCTGTGGAGGTGTACATGTTCCACATACAGGAGTCATAGCAAACTGCGTGTCCTGCAAGATCTAATCAGGCCACTTGCGACATGCGAATACCCAGCTCTATATCAGAGGTAAGAGGCCCCCAAGTCACAAAACCACTGTGTGGCTTATTTGAGGCCGTACAGGTGCCAGTCCCAGCCAGACCTCCCTTCTAAAACACTGTAGGAAATTCTCTCCCTCCGTTTAATCAGACTGATGTGACCCGTGTCACTCTTTACAGAGAAGGAGACACACGCGATGGAGGATGTGCCCAAAGCCAGGCACTGAGCAGCCACCAAGGAACCATAGGTGTCTCTTGACTCCCATCCAAGAAAAGGACCCCTCTAAGAACACCAGACCCTCATGCTCTGTCACACGGCCTAATGGCGGAGGGGCTGGGGAGGTCTGGGACCTCTGCAAGGCCTACATCGCCCTCTCCAGGCTTCCAAGGCCTGGGCCCCCAGCCACGGCGCTCACTAAGGGAACTCACAGGCTGGCACCGGCCACTGCTCAGCTGCAGCTCTTCCTGTCTCCTCCGCTGCCCTGGCTGGAAGTGGGGCCTGCATGCCGGGCCGCAAGCTGCCTACCCACTGCACACAGAGGGCTCCCAAGACAGCCAGGGGCTTCCGCCTCTGCAGGGGCTGCTAGCCTGGGCTCCCCAGAGGCCTGTTTATACAGACAGGAGTCGGCCATGGGGCAGGGAAGCCTGGGCGACCGCTGAGCTTATTTCTGGGCCTGGAATGCCATCCCTCGGATAACCGGCCTCCTAGAGACGCCAGGTCTGAGCGGGCTTTAGAAAACAGCAGCGGTCCTGGGGCCTTGTGGGGGTGGAGGGAAGGAGCAAGGGCAGGGGGTTCCCACCGCTGAGCTCCAAGGCCCTTTGTGGGGGTTCCCTCAGGCATTTCTAATTACTGGAGTTATTTCTGCCCTGCAGATTATGTGGTTCTTGCACTTGGCGTGAGGAATGAATCGAGTCATTATTAACTCAGCAAGTGTCAGCGGTGGGCCCGGGCACCCGCTCAGAGGCAGAGCAGTTAATACACAGGCGGATTAGGTGGCTCTTGGGCTTCTCCACAATTAGAAACTCAGGACATTTGAAATATTAACTGGGGCATACGGGTAAGAGGCAGCGCCCAGTGGCACTGCCAAGACGACAGTCCCAAGTCGGCCGTGGAGAATTATGTAAGGAATGGGGCAGTGGGAAGTGACATTCGCTGACGACGCCTTGTGCGTCAGTGACGCTTACAGACATTCCTCCCTTGAGCTTCCCCAGAACCTCGCAGACCAGGTCTGTCTCAGCAATCTCATGGAGGGAGGGAAAGGAGGAGCTCAGAGAGGGTGAGGCGGTCCCCTCAGTGCGCAGAGTGAGGAGTTGCACCATCCTTTGCTAATCCCTTGATACTAACTTCCACCTCCAGGTAGGCGCTGTGATGCCAGTACAGAGTAAGAAATGCTAAAAAGAAATGTTGTTAGGTGCCGTCGAGTCAGTATCCGACTCATAGCAACCCTGCTATGATAGGCGAAACACTGTTGTCAGTGCTTCTCTGCTGTTCATAGGGTTTTCAATGGCGGATTGATTTTTGGGAGTGGGTTGCCGGGTCCTTCTCCCAAGCCTACAGCACCTGGTGTTCCCAGGCAGTCTCCCATCCAAATACTAACCAGGGCTGACCCTACTTAGCTTCTGAGATCTGACAGGATTGGATGCCACAGGGCTACAGCTGCAGGGTCGAAAAGAAATAGCACTGGCGATAATCATCACAGTAGCTGATATTTATTGAGCACTTACTGCTTGCATGTTCTGTGCAGAGCTGTATAGACTGTTTCCCCACCAGGACCATCTAGGAATGCAGGCACTACTGCTCTTCCCATTTTTCAGGGGAGGAACAAAGGCATCCTCAGATCAGAAGCTAAATCAAAACAGCCAGAAGTGAGTCTGACTTTAGGCCTGTCAACCTCCAAAATCTGTCTTGTCTAGAAGACACTGAGAGCTAGGGCAGGATTTGAGCCTGGGCTATGCCCATCCTAACTTAAGACTCTTCCCTTCACAGCCCTGCCTTGCTTTGGTTCATCATTCCGTCTTGATGAGTGTTGTTGTTGTTATGTGCCGTCGAGTCGTGTCTGACTCATAGCGACCCTCATAGGGTTTTCAATGGCTGCCTGGTTCAGGATAGCCTCGGGAGTGGATTGCCATATCCTTCTCCCATTTTTGCGGGGCTGGGAATTGAACTCGGGACCTCAGAGACTGCAGCTCAGCGCTCTACCAACTGAGCTAAATCCCAGCCCCCATGATGCGTGAGCATTTATTAAATGTCACTATGCCTGGGCATTGCACAAGGAACAAAACACACTTTTACCTAGTGAAATGTTCCTCTAACTGCATGGGCAGGTACTGACTATGAATTACTCTCTTCATGTTCTGGAGAAGAAAACAGAGTTCTGAGGAGCAGTGTCCTGCTCTGCTCCAATTGGTCCAAAGACACAAAGCCATTGACAGTTACCCAAAGACAGGTCCCTGTCCTGTAGGCCAAGAGGGTGAGGACAATAGATGACAAGGCAAACAATGAAGGACTGGGGAAATTGGCCAGGGCCCTCGTGGGATCTGCCCAGGAGTCATGGGGTGGCAGAGGCCACATGGACCACTGTGGAGCCCAGAGAAATCAAGGGTCAAGTGCGAATCATGGAAAATGAAATTCAGCCACCTCCCAGGCCCTGAAACATTGCGAGTCTGCAGTGCGTCTGAAGGGTCCTCTTTTGCGACCCTCTCGTGCATGCTGGTATTGCTTGGTTTGCTGTGCTTCTTTTTGGCTTTCTTGTGGGGAGGTCTTCTGGCCCCACGCATTCTGAGGACCCTGTTTACAGTCTGGGGAACAGACTGGGACGGTCAGAACCAGATCCTTCCGCTCAGTTCCATTTTCCACTTCCCTAATTACGATGTGCCTTCCCTTTGGACAGGGTTCAAGTTCTCCTTTCCCCTGAGTTGCACCCCTACCACCTGGGTGAAGGAAGGAAGCAATAGATGGCGTGTTTCTAAGAATGATAAGGAGGAAAGGCCAGAAAGGGGCCCAGGGCCTCCCTCCGTCCGCCGCCCTCGTGAGCCCAGGTCCATGCTGCTGCAGAGCCCAGCGCTTATCCAGGAGCAAGGAGGGGAGCAGCCTCCTGTATGCATCGCCTTTGTGCCCTGGTGGATGGCATGCAGTAGGTGCACAGGAAACCCAACCGCAGCAGGTCTACAGCCAGCACAATGCATTCATGGTTAACTATAACAATTACAACATAAAAGCTGTGGAATGGGCTGCTGTTGATGATTAACATATCAATGAGAGCTGATCTGGTGCTATCCTTATGATATTTCCAACTTCACCCATTCTCCCCTCAGCCTGCTCAGTGCGGGAACAAATCAAATGGAGAGACCTCTCCTGCTTCCCAGCTAGGCTCTGTCCTCCACTGCCCTGTAAGCACTGACACATTGCTCATCCGCTGTGAGTTTGAATTGTTTTGTTCCATCACTTTTTCCCATGGAGGGAGGGGTAATTAAAATCTGGGTCCATACTTGGACAATTCATTTGAATTTTACCTAGGCTCTCTCCTATAGCCATTGATTACTAGAACATGGCAACAGGTTTTATTCACCATGTAGAGAAAACATGAGGTCTGCAGCCATAGCACCTTAGCATCCCATCCCATCTGATCTCAGAAGCTAAGAAGGGTCGGCCTGGTTAGTCCTTGGATAGGAGACCACTTGGGAATACCAGGTGCTGCTTGCTAGGGAGAAGGACCCGGCAGCCTTCTCCTGAAACAATCAGCCTATGAATAGCAGAGAAGCACTGACAGTGCCAGGCGTGGCAGTGTCGGGGAGTGTTTCGTTCTATTGTACATAGGGTCACTAGGAGTCAAATGTGACTCCATGGCACCTAAAAACTGAAAAACATGAGCTGCTACTGACTCCATTGCTCACAGTCCTTTTGACATACTCATCACAAATTAGTCAATTTGTGCTTCTGACATTGATATCTGATTTGTACACATTATGGAAGAAGTCCCGTATGCTGGAAGGGGCAGGGTGACTATTTTCCCCTTTCTCCCAACCTACACTCTTGGCCATTTCAAATTGGGAGGATAGAAGGCTTCAAGCAGAGGCTGCAGCTCTTTCTGTGAAGACCAAGAGAGTAAATATTTTTGGCTTTGTAGTCTCAGTCCTTCCAAGGCAACTATTCAACTCAGCCCCGAGTTGCCCCAAAGCAGCAAGAGACTATAGGGGAATTCTGGGGTGTGGCTATTTATGGGTGCTAGAATTTGGCTTTCATATCGTTTTCACAGATCATGAGTTATTAGCCTCCTCTTGACTATATTTAACCATGCAAAAATGTAAAGGATATTCTAAACTCACAGCCATTCATACAAACACAGTGGGCTATGATTGACTCAGAAGCCATGATTTGTAGATCCTTGAAATTTAAGTGACTGTTTTACCACTAACAGGCAGCCTATGTGGGGAGCTTGTGCACACTTCCTCTGGGCCTCCAGTCATTATCTTTAAAATATAGGATTGGAGACCTGTGCTGTTCAGTGTGGTAGCCACTACACACGTGTGACCATTTCCACATACAAACTAACTCAAACGAACAATTCAGACCCTTGGTGACATAGGTCAGTGGCCATATGTGACTAATGGCTCCCATAGTGAATGATACAGATAGGGAGACTCCTACCACTGCAGAAAGTTCTACTGCATGACTGCAGAGTAGGAAGGTCTCTAAGAAACTTCCTGGTCTAAGGTGCATTTTCGTTGGTGCATCTGCTCATGAAAGCATAGCATGGAAAAGAAGAAAAAAGACAATGGCTGGTCCCTTCCACAGCGAGAAGAAAGAGGTTGGAGGTGATGGTGGGTGGAGTGATATCTCTCCCCCTAAAACCTATGTGCACTATTGTTGTTGTTAGTGCCTTCCAGTCATGTTTGACACATGGCAACCCTCACAGAGTTTTCAATGGCTGATTGTTTTGGGTTGGTTTCAGGAGTGGGTTGCCATGTCCTTCTTCCCTTTATTGCCATGCTGGGGATCAAATCCAGGGCCTCAGAGAGCACAGAGCAGCACTCTACAAACTGAGCTAAGCCCCCAGCCCATGATGTGCTTAAGAACCTCAAAATGTGGCCATGTTAGCAAATAGGATCCTTACAAATGAAATTAGTTAGAGATCTTGAGTTGAAATAACCCTGGATTTGGCCCTTGAAATGACAATATCCTGAGTTGAGGGTGGGCCCTAAGTCCAATAGTGTCTTTGTAAGACAAAGCAGAGATAGATTTGGGCCCAGAAAGACCCAGAAAAGAGGGCCACGTGAAGACAGAGGTGAAGGCTGGAGAGCAGTCACAAGCCAAAGACAGCCACCAGAAGCTCTGAGGATGAGTCCTGGAGGGAATCCTCTAGGCCCTTTGGAGGGAGCGCAGCCCTGTGCACACCTTCATTTCCGACTTTTAGCTCCCATAATTGAGAGAGAGTAAATTTCTGTTATGTTGCGCCATCAAATTTGCAGGAATCATTGTGGCAGGCCTGGCAAAGTAGGAGAGAGAGAGTTGGAGGCGTTTTGCTGAGAAGTAGGAGGACCAAGTCATTAGCAATTACATAATCCTTGAAATAATTGGAAGGGTGACCAATAAAAAAAATCCAAATTCAAAGAAGGATTTCCAAAGACTTCTCTAAAGGAAAGAGCTGGGGTCAGAAAATGCGATTTTACACAAAAAAATTCCACCTCCACATAGCCATCGTGGTCCAAGAGAGGATTTAGAGACACAAGTAGGAGAAATGGAAAGAGGGCAAAGAGGGAGAGCTTGTTTCCCAAAAGGGTGAGGGCTGTGGACTTAATCCGCATCACTTTGCAGGAAGCACTTACAGGCCAGCCGGCAACTTGGCAGCTCGTGTGAAGGGAAGGTCGCAGGTGTCACCAAAGTCCTTGTCTTTGAAGGAATGTAGAGCAGGGATTAAGGGCAGAGTCTAATGAGACTGATTAGGGGTCAGACGCAAGGGAGGTGACAAGGGCAAGATCATCTTGCCGGGCACACTCTCTGACTAAAGATGATTCTAATGCAAGGCACACAGTGTCTGCAACAATGGGCTTCAACATAAAAAAGATCGTGTGCCTGGCACAGAACCGGCGAGTGTTTCCTTCTGTTGCACATAGGGTTGCTCTGAGTGGGATCCGACTTCATGGCACCTAACAACAACAACAACATGCAAGGCAGTCAGGGCGCAGGAATCCCATCTGATGGCTGGTCCCCTGCCTCTCTCCTTGGTGTCTAAGATCACCTGGAGGAAATCATTTTGCTTCCTAAATGGAGACATTTGCTCCAAATTCACAGAGACAGTAGACTTCTCTTGGGAAAAGACTTAACAAAGGAAGCACGGGGTATAGGACACAGCCAGCCTGGGCCACTTTGAAGGCTGACTCTTTCTCTGTCTTATGTTATATCTGTGTCTGTCTTGAGGAGGGTTGTGACTCAGGCTTTTCATCAAAGAAATGACCATAACAGCCCTACAGAATTGTTTGGGGAAATCGATTACGTAATGTAGAAACCCGGTACAAACCCATGAGATACTCAGTGAATGCTAGAACCACATGATGCTGATTGTTTAACATATGTTGTTGTTGTTAGGTGCCATCGAGTTGGTATCCGACTCATAGCGACCCTCATAGGGTTTTCAATGGCTGACTGTTTCGGGATTGCCTTGGGAGTGGATTGCCAGGCCCCTCTCCCATTTTTGCGGTGCTGGGAATTGAACTCGGGACCTCAGAGGCTGCAGCGCAGCGCTCTACCAACTGAGCTAAATCCCAGCCCGTTTAACATATATTTCGGTCTAAATTGTATTTGTGATTGAGAAAAATTAGAAACACCCAAAGGGTCTAAAGAAAGAAGAGATTAATTGAATATCATATATGTGAACACACAAAGTGCATGTATGCACATGTGTGTATGAAGAAGTACACCCATGAGCCGGGTGTGGTGGCACACGCCTGTAATCCCAGCGGCTCGGGAGGCAGAGGCAGGAAGATCACAAGTTCGAGACCAGAAGCAGTCTGCATAACTTAGTGAGACCCTGTCTCATAAAAAAAGGAAAAAAATGGGCTGGGCTGCAGCTCAGTGGTCCAGCACTTGCAAATCATGCAAGCACGAGGCCTTGGATTCAACCCCCAGTACCACAAGGAAAAAAAAAAAAAGAAGTATACACCCGTGAACCATAATTTTCTAAGGGTATTTATAAGGTTATTAGGCTAATTACTTGTAGAATATCACGATAGAATATTAAGTGAGCAAAGCAAAATAAAAATTTGTAGCCCAGTAAAATTTCTGTTGTTATCGTTTCTTTACATACACTCGTAGTTGTTGTTAAGTGCCATTGATTGCTATTAGGTGCCATCGAGTCAGGTCTGACTCACAGCAACCCTGCTGGTACCTGTAATGCTAGTAGCATAACTTTCAGCATCAGAGCAACAGTATGGCACAGTATGGAAAACTGATAGCCACATGGGCAACATACACGTGTGCGAGCACACACACACACACACAAATACACACAGAACCTTCTAGAAAAAACAGCACGGACATTACAGCAAGATGAAAATACTGATTATGTCCCGGAGCATGGTAATGTTTACTTTCTTCTGTATACTTTCATTCTACCTTCAAAATTTCTTACACTACATACACATTACTTTAACAAGGAAAATATAACTATCAAGGAAAATAGCCTGCATTTTGTAGGCAGCCAGACACCGTTTCAAAGCGTGACGCTCTGCTTATGAATTGTACAACCTTGCGCAAGTTCTTTGAGCCTCAGTTTTCTTATATCTAATAAAGGGCAAGAGGAGGAATCATTTTATGTATCTTAAAGGGCTGGGCTGCAAATAAAACAGGACAGGGCAAAGTACTTGGCACAGAGGAGGAGCCCATGCTTGATTTACTCCAGGTCAGAAGATCCTGTGGGAAGATTCGAGCCAACTTTGGGAGGGAGGGTATCCACAGGGATAATGGGTCACTGGAAAGCAGGTAAAGAACCTCATCCTGCAGATACCAAAGCTGGGAGCCTGTGTCTTGGATGCAGGGCTTCACTGAGAAGCCATGGAATGCGGCTCTGAAGGACTTTGGCATCTCGGTGCCCTGCCCCCGTAATCTCCGCTTATCATGGCACCTCGTTTCAGAGTCCATCGGAAATCCCGGATGGAATTCATCCATGAGTCACCCCGGCTAATTGCATTGCATGGGTCAACAGAATCAACGTTTGGGGGAATCTTTAACAGAACACCCACAAATAGGAACAGGAAGCCCGCTGTGTGGGAGTGGAGCTCAGTTCCTGACAAAAATGAATAATGGTGATAAAAATAATACGCCCCAAACCTGTATGGAACTTTCTGTGTATCAGCTCCTGTGTGCAGCACTGGTGATGTGTTTAAAGCATTTGCTCTTCACAACTCTTTTTACCAGTGAGGATACTGGAGCTCAGGAAGTGCAGCATGTCAGGGACACAGAGCCAGGAGCTGACTGAGCCCAGAGTCACTCGCTCAGTAGGCAAAATCCAGCCCCCACGTGCCAACCTACGATGCTCGAGTGTCCCACTGTGCCTTTCCCCATGGCCCTCCACTATCTTGGGTCATCCACAGGAGGCTTTCAAAGCTCAATCTCCTCCACGGAGTGAGAGAAGGCTAGAGAGAAAGAGTATAAAGCAGTCCCTGCAGACTGATTGGCAGCAAAGGACCAATTTCCATCAGGATCCCTTATCCCTGTCTGATCCAGGAGGTGGTTTTGAAATCTCCCCGGTCCCATAGGCCCCTTTATTATCATAATTGCTCCTAAATGTTTTGATTGTGGTATATTATAGATGTTATTTCAAATCAGCTTTTAGCCTTATAAGACACTAATGTGAGCATACAAGACCACTCTCTTGAGCAGCCCATCCTTAATAAAAACAATACATCAGACACTGGCTCCTAGGAAAGGGGTATTCAGTCCCTGGAGCCTTGCTTCAGACAGTTCCCTCCAGCAAGATGTCAGTAACTTGGCTTAGGGGTCAATGAGAAATTGAGAGGGAGAGGGAGAGAGAGAGAGAGACTGAAAGAGAGAGAGAAAAAGAGAGAAGAGAGAAAAGGAGAGAAGGGAGAAAAGGAGAGAAGGGAAGGGGAGGCGATGGGTGTTATTTTATCTTCCTCTGATGAATACATGGGATGTGTGTCTCTGGGATATTTACAAAGCTATGCAGATGACCTGGGAGAGGCCCTGGGTGTGGTTTAGGGAACCCTAAATCTTAAGGTCGGACACCAGCACCGCCTGCAACTAGAGTGTCTTTGAATAGTCACCTGCCCTCTGCGTTGCTTTCACAGTAACTTGAGGTGGCGCCTTTCCTGCCCATTGAGGTGCCCAGGTCTCAATTTGCCCAGGACAGCCCTAGGTTACACCTGTTGTCCTGGCATGGTTATTAATAGAACCCTTTCACCTCTAGAAGTGACCCCATTTGGATGATAAATGACATATTCACCCCATGTCTATTGTTCCTTGTTATGCCAAGGTCCGAGGATATTTTGTAGGAGCGAAAGCCCTGTTACAGGTGACAGGGATGGAAAGGCCTTCGCGGCTGCTCAGAGCAGTCTGCTTAGTGGATAGACGTTGGGTTAGCAGGAGTTTCCAGCAATGCGGGGAAGAACTCAATGTTATAACCTGGGCGTATTCAAAATCCTGTGGACAGTGTGGTCACTACACAGACACACAAAAGTATGTCACGGAAACACAAAATGACGACAATGGTTGTCTTTGGCGAGACTGTGGGTAAGATTATGCTAGTTTTTTTTTTTTTTAATGAATAAGTTAGTTTTTATTTTGGAAAAAAACAAACTGTGAAAATACAGAAGAGGAAATGACAATCGGTGATCTACTTTAGACATGGGGAAAGGCGGGGCAGCGGGAGGCCTCTCTGAATCTGCGCTGAGAGATGGCAGCCAGGGGCAGGGGAGCTTTCCTAGCGGGAATTTCTCTCTCACCTGGTGACACCCCTCAGGTTGTCTCTCTTGCAGTGTCTGAGCCTCATTGAGCTACCTTGGGCCTGGCTCGCACACAGGGCGAAACTGACTTCTTGGTCATCTTGAACTCACTGTGAACTGGAGTGGAAGTTCTATTCTCAAATTGAATATAATTCTAGAAGATTCTAGAATCAAACAAATTGATGTGAACAACACCATACCAGGCAGCTTTCAGCTCTTTCTGTTCATTACAAAACCACATCACCAACACAAACAAAACAAATAAACAAACAAACAAACAAAAAACCAGGAAAAGTTAATTTGGGGCATTGCAAGGATTTTATTTTGAACAGAGAAAGCAAGTCCTCTCTCCTGAAGATGAAGTGAGCTCACTACAGTGGACACTCCCTGAGTCCCCCTGGACTCACATTACCTCAAATGCCTTCACGCAAGATGTCAGTCACCTGGCTTAGGGGTCAATGAGAAATTGAGAAGAGAGAGAGAGAGGGAGAGAAACAGGGAAAGAGAGAGAGAGAGAGAGAGAGAGAGAGAGAGAGAGAGAGAGATTGAGGGAGAATGAGAGGGAGGGGGAAATACCATTTTCTGCATTTGTGAGTGAGAAGGACAAGAGGCCTTGGGAGGCCACATGACTCCTCTTGCTATCCTAGAGACTTGGGAGGTGGAAGCAGGAGGATCACGAATTCAAGGCCAGAGGCAGCCTGCAGAATTTAGATGCATAACTTATCCCATCAAAACGGGATAGGGGAGCAGCCTAGTGGTAGAGCACTTGCAAAGTATGTGCAAGGCCCTGGGTTCAACCCCCAAACACTGAAAAAATAAAACAAAACAAGACAGAGTTGTGGGAAAAGTGAAGGTGTAGGACTCACAACTGTGATGTGGAGAATGGAGCCCATCCAAAACCTTCTGCCTCTCTGCCTGTATTGCTACCACCCAGCGTGGATCTCCAGCACATCCCTGATGGCCTGGCTGGGCACCCGGCCTCCCAAAGACATAATCCCTGGCCATCTGCCCCCAGCCATCTCTCTAAAGAGATCTGCCATCTCTCTTTATTATTTTCTTAGCCAGACTTCCAACCTCTCAGAACTAACCACAGGACTTGTTGTTGTTGTTGTTAGGTGCCATGAAGTCAGTATCCGACTCATAGCTACCCTCATAGGATTTTCAATGGCTGACTGTTTCGGGATTGCCTTGGGAGTGGATTGCCAGGCCCTTCTCCCATTTTTGCAGTGCTGGGAATTGAACTGGGGACCTCAGAGACTGCAGCGCAGAGCTCTACCAACTGAGCTAAATCCCAGCAACCACAAGACTAGGAAAGTGATTTTGTTTCCTCTACTTGACTTTCTGAATCCTGCTTCCTTCCTCTCCCCACTCTTCTTGTTGTTAGGTGCTGTCAAGTGGGGTCCATCTCATGGAGACCCTATGTACAACAGAATGAAATGCTACCTAGCACTGTGCTGTGCTCATGATCTTTTAATGTTTTAGCCCACTGTTGCAGCTACTGAGTTGCTTCTCATTTGGGGTAGTGCCACATCAGCAAAGGGAGGTCCCAGGGGCTTTGCTCCATTCCCATCACTAAGATGGACTCTACTTTGAGGAGGAAACTCTTCCCCAGATATTTCTTGAACGCCTTGCAGCCCGGGGAGCTCATTCTCTGGCACTATATCTGGTAGTGCTTCTCAGTTATTGATAGGGTTTTCAATGGGTAGTTATTTAGAGAGTGGGATGGTGGTTCCTTCTCCCTAGTCTGTCTTATTCTGGAAGCTCCACTGAAATCTGTGCACCATGGGTGGCTCTGCTGGTCTCTGAAATGCTGGTGGCATAGCTTTGAGCATCACAGCAACCCACATGCCCCCACGGCATGACAAGCTGACAGACATGTGGGAGCTCCCCACTTTATATGATTTAAAATATTCCCTCTTTATGCAGGCATGCAGCAAACATTTATTAAGTAACTTCTACATGCAAGGCAGAATGCAATGTGACTGCCCTACAGCAAAGGAGAGGCAGGGCTAGACTCCAGTAGAGATTCTCCCACCAACCCACTGAGTGATGTCCAAGAAGTTATTTTCTTTTACTGGGACTCAGTTTCTCTATGTGTCAAATAGAGGCATAAAGACCAGAATTACAAGCTCTCTCTATCACTATTGCCTGTGGCCATAGCACTGTTGCATCTGAACCCATCAGATCTGGGAGGCTAAGCAGGGTCGGGCTGGTAGTACTTAGATGGGAGACTTCATGGGAACACCAGGTACTGTAGGCTTGGGAGAAAGACCCGGCAACCCACTCCTAAAAAACAATCTGCCATTGAAAACCCTATGAATAGCAGAGAAGCACTCACAATGGTGTTTTGCCTGTTGTATGTAGGGTCCCTATGAGTCAGACACCGACCGGATGGCACCTAACAGTAAATCACTATTAGGCTACTATTTGCCCATGTAGACTCAGATTCCTTGGATTAGATCTTAACCTTTTTAGTGCTCCAGAGAATTTTCGCAGTGGCCACACAAGCTTATGAGTTTCTTATGTTCTACGACTTTGTGAGGTTTTCTTTTAAAATGGGCCAATATTTCTTTAGAGAATACAGAATAGTTTGGGATTCATAGCTGCATTTTAAACAATTGCTCTTTTCTTAGGCAACTCTGAAAACATGGCGCGGCGGGGGGTGGGGGGAGCACACGTTCCTGCTTCGGGAGTATTCCCTTGTTATTAAGCAATCAGTGCTGCAAGTGTAACTTTTCATTACCATGGGCTCTCTCCCTATAATGATCATGTCATCTCATTACATTAAACCTGGAGCAGACCAGTACAGTGTTGTTTAAAAACAAATACGCCCAGTCACATCCTCATGGACTCGACCTGAGCACAATTTATACAATTGTGATGGTTTTGAGAACATTTCCAATGTTCCTTTATTAGACCAAAATTGTCATTTATTGGCTTTACTTTTGAACAGATGCTAACTTGCACGAAACAGGCTCCCATAAAATGTATCTGCTTTGGAGAAATGTCCATCTATCAATGGAGATTCTTATAAAGAATTCCAAGTGTTAGATAAATTGTTTCCATTAAGCTGGCAAGACTCCTTCAGGTGTGAGCTTCTAATTCATTAGGTGATGTAAACTGATTCAAATAATAACAAGGCTGTTTTTCCTCTGGCCTGATAGGAATCTAGTGAAGAAAAGGTGAACCCTAAAGGAGATATTATCTAATGATTTCTGCGATTCTCCTGAAATCCAAACAATGCTGCTGTGTGAAAATGTGGTTTTTAACATGCTCTTACTTTGTCTGGCTATTTTATTTCTGTTTTACAAAGAAACCATGATACTTGACTGCCATCCGAGCAAACGGAGAGTAATCAGATTTGTAGTCTATGGAGAAATTAAGAGAGAAACTCTGATGAAACTGATAAAAACTGAAATCAGAAAATAAAAAATTGCATCTGTACTTAAAATGTATCCCTATTTCTATTTTGGAAACGCACCAAGAAGCATACAATAAGTGAGGAAGAAGCTTGATGAAAAATTCTGTTTATTACCATAGCAGACAATAGACACTGATGTCTCTTCTCTTCATGCTAATGTTCATAGGATGCTGTCTAGGGTTAATTTAGGTTAATCATATCACCCAGTGCAAGGTAATCTCACCTACACAGCCACACTTTGGAAGTCTCATGAAATGTGTCTCTTTATTATAATTCTGGTAGGGCAAGCTGCATACCTAGAAACCTGAAAAGAATTATACAACCTGGCCTAGAGATAAAACCTTCCCCATCACCTTCAGATTTCTGGGTCCATCCGCTTAAATCTAGCATGTACTTGTTTAATAGATGCTAGGCATTGTGCTAATGTGAGAAGGACATGGCAATCAACTCCCAAAGGATTGTCAAAACAACCAGCCATTGAAAACCCTATGAATAGCAGAGAAGCACTGACATGGTGCTGGGCATGGCACAGTGTCTCGGAGTGTTTCGTTCTGTTATACATAGGGTCGATGTGAGTTGGGCCCATCTTGGCAGCACCTGACAACAGCAACAGGCTGGGCTGGGTTTAACTCAGTTGGTAGAGCACTGCTCTATACTTTGTGAGGACCTGTATTCCATCCCCAGCACTGCAAAAATGGGACAAGGATGTGGCAGTCCATTCCTGAAAACAGTCCTCAAACAATCAGCCTATGAGGGTCTCTATGAGTCAGAACCCTGTTTATGGAGCTAGCTGTTGACAGACAGCTTTCAGGTAGAGACAGACAGTTATGGAGCTAGTGTTTATGGAGCTAGCTGTTGACAGACAGCTTTCAGGTAGAGGAATCGTATGGAAGTCCCTTCTCTAGATACTGTCATTGAATAGCTTCTCCTCAAACAATAACCCTATGAGGGTCTCTATGAGTCAGAACCAACTCTATAACCCCTAACAACAATAAGGCATTGTCCTAGTTACTGGGGGGAGAAAAGAATAGGCAATTCAAGTACTTCTTTAGTAAGCATTGATAACTGCATGCTGTCGGCAAGCCTGGGTGCCCTACCTACCACCAGAGGGAAATCAGAACATCTCACAATTTCATAGGATGGATCGCAGAGGGACCCAAGACAGTTCCTTCAAGACCACCCCCTTCCCATTTACCAATATCCCTGTCAGCTAAATCTCCAAAAGAGGAACTCGTGACCTTGTCTTCCTAGAAGCATTTCAGGCTATGCTGAAACTCTTTCAATGTTATTTTGTGGTTTAAACTTTAGTCCTGACACATAACTGCAGCTGGTTATTGAAAATGCAAATAAGTTACATGTTCAGGATTAAAACGGAACATACTCCTCTGAGTCAGCAAAACGTTTGAAATATGTACATGGAAAATATCTCCTTTATTACAATAGTAAAATATGCTCATTGAAAAAAAAATCCAAACAACATAGGAGGAAATAAAGTAAAAAGTAAAATGCTCAGCTTTCCCCAAGAACTCTACACTTCTTTTGGAGTTTAATAAAGTCTGTATTTGGAGACTTTTGCAATGCCTATGGAAACATGCACCCAATGAGGTTTAAATGCTTAGAAACCTTATAACTGTATCCATTTAAGCAAAATCAAGCAAAGTAATATTTACCAAGTGGTACCTGTGTGCAGATCCTCTCCATGCTTTACACACACTGGTTCATAGCCATCATACACTAGAGGGGTTGGCAAGCTTCAGCAGAAAGCTAAATCTGTCCCCTGCCCATTTTTGTGAATAAACTTTTATTGGCACACAGGTTTTCCGTTTTTTTACATATATGGCCTGTGGCTGATTTTGTGGTATGGTGGTAGAGTATAATTGGCCTTCTATATCTTCAGATTCCCTACCCTTGGATTCAACCAACTGGGGATCAAAAATGTTTGAAAAATAATTGCATCTGTACTAAATGTGTACAGACCTTTTGCTAGCCATTATTACCTAAATGGTACAGTTTAACAATTATTTATACAACCTTTATATAGTGTTAGGTAGAATAAGCAATCTAGAGATGAATTAAACCATGCAAAAGGAAGTGTGTAGGTTATATGCAAATCCTATGCCATTTTACACATGGGACCTGAGCACATACAGATTTTGGTATCTGAAGGAATCAAAGCTTCAGGATATTGAGGGGTAAATACAGTTGTAACAGAGATAGCATGACTGGCAGAACCTAACAAGTATTTGCTATCTGTCCCCTCACAGAAAAAGTTTTCTGACCCTGGGACAGCAAATAATTTCATGTGGTAGAAAAGGATTAAGTGGAGAGTAAGAAACTATTAACACAGGTTAAAGTATGAGGTACTCTAAATTTCTCTTCTTCCATAGCTATAATTATCTAAATTTTCACTAATGATTCACATATTACATTGGGGATATATATATCCCCCCAATGTAATACATACATACATACATATATATATTATATTATATTATATTATATTATATATATCATATATAAATTATATATATATATCATATCATATATGTAAATTATATATATGATATATGTATGTGTGTATATATATATATATATATATAATTTAAAGAGAACCCCATATTAACATAAATAAAACTGATGAACTATTACCAAGGACCCCCCAGAAATTAACAGAATTTATAACTAGAATTTTTACTGTTGGGATACAAACACAATACTCTAACAGGGATTTTAAAAAAAACAGAGTTTGCTAACACTCTATAAAATGAATTCTTCAATAATATCTATCTTATCCTTTTCTCTGGGCTGGGATTTAGCTCAGTTGGTAGAGCACTGCACTGTAGTCTCTGAGGTCCCAAGTCAATTCCCAGAACCGAAAAAATGGGAGAAGGGCCTGGCAATCCACTCCCAAGGCTATCCCGAAACAGTCAGCCACTGAAAACCCTATGAGGGTTGCTATGAGTCAGATACCAACTCGACGGCACCTAACAACAACAACAACAACAACATCCTTTTCTCAGGGCCCACTAACAACAACAACAACAACAACAACAACAGCAACAACAACAACAACTTTTTGGAAATTTGAGAAACATGGCTGACTGTACTGGTTGATCTTCGGATGTGTTCTTCTTCTCCCCAGGCAGCTAGACTATATTTTCATTTCTTTGGAGGGAGCAGAGCCATGCCACTAATTCCTGTCCAGAGGGATGTGGGCAGAGTTGGAGCTGTCCACCTCCAGACCTGGTCCATATAGCACATCCTGCAGTCAGCAGACTGCGGGATGACCTCCTGGGAGCACTTGAGAACCACAGAATGAAGACAGCAGAGATGGAAAGAACCTGCGCCCTGAATCAACACTTGGAGAAGAGCTGTCTGGAAGAGCTCCCTGCTAGTGAGCATGACACAAGTGTTGTATTAAGTCTCTGCTAAAGGGAGATTTGTCCTTGAGCTTTTCCAAAGAGAGTTCATTCTGTTTATGGAGCTAACTGTTGACAGTTTTCAGGTAGAGGAATAGTATGGAAGTCCCTTCTCTAGATACTGTCATTGAATAGCTTCCCTCAAAATCATGGAAGTAAAACTTCATTTCAGACCTCTGTAATTAACCAGTGCTCACCTGCCAGAGTACATGGTAAGTAGAGCCCAGCCAAGGCTGCATTTGTCTCTACAGTGAGTTCTCTGTTCCATCAGCTACTATGCCCTTAGGGACCACCCAGTCTCTCTCCTGCCAGCATCAGATTCACTACGCTTCCCAGTCACACTTCTCTCTCTCTGCTACATGGTATTGGGTTCCATGTAACCTAAGATGGCATCCGGTAACAATTTTTGAATTTATCATCCAGGATACTTTCTCACCTACTGACTCCTATATGTCTTGATAGAAGATAAAGGACCATTCTTCCATCAGCAAGAAAGCATTGTAGATAAATTCCATGCCATTTATAATTCATTCCACCTTTATCAAGTATTCATACATTACTTATTGGCATATCACCTAAGCATTCTATGTAATAAAAAACAGAATAGCTAGAAAAGATACTGGGAGAGGCTGGTTTTACTAGGAGATCAGGGGAGAGGAGACTATTTGATTTGCTGTATCCTTTTGTTTTTCTTGCTTGAAAGATTTCTGAACAGGTCACTTAAAAGTGAATTTGGTAACTGTCATAAGGATAAACTGACCAGTACCAACAGTAAACTGCTATTCTCATTCATTCATTCTATATTGATTGGAGACCCACTTTAGAAAGTCCTAAGAATAAAATAGATATTTTCTTCTTAAAGGCTGAAAATGGTAAGCAGATTTGTTTGGGTTAAACATATTGATCCTGACTGCAGATATTAAATATCTAACTTCCTATTCAGGTTTAGTTTCTCTGGTTACTATCAGTAATAATCATGACATTGTTGTTATTGTTAGGTGCCGTTGAGTTGGTATCCGACTCATAGCGACCCTCATAGGGTTTTCAATGGCTGTTTCAGGATTGCCTTGGGAGTGGATTGCCAGGTCCTTCTCCCATTTTTGCAGTGATCCACAAAACCTGTGTGCCAATAAAACTTTATTCACAAAAAGTGGGCAGGGGACAGATTTAGCTTTCTACTAAAGCTTGCCAAACCCTGTGATCCATCCTATGAAATTCTGGGAATTGAACTCGGAACCTCAAAGACTGCAGCACAGCACTCTACCAACTGACATTAGCCCAATCATGACATTAGTAGTCATAATAACTCGCATGATTAGGACAGCCAAACGTATTGATGTTGTAGTTTGGCAGGTATTGTCTCATTTAATTTTCATAGGAGCTCTGAGATTTAATTTCTATTATTTGTTCCCATTTTACACATGGAGACGTTGAGACCTGAGAGGTGAAATAATTGCACAAGGCCAGAGGGCAAGTCATTGGCCATGGAGAGGCTGATGTTCATGACATGCACCCAGACCCCGTGGTCTGTAAAGCCTCAGTGCCATTGTTCTCTAAGACAGACTGAGTTCCAATGGAGAAGATAGAGAAATAGAGGGTTATCAGGTGAAAGATCCAGAAGGATGAGGCCCTGCAGAGCTCAAGGAGGGATGGAGAAGAAAAGATCACCAGACACTAGAGATCAGGGGTGCCTGCCTTGGAGTTTGCCAATATCACCTTGATGACCTGTCACAGATAGCACCCGAACCCCCCCAGTTCAGAAGCAGAGAGAAGAAAAGGCACTCGAAGAGGAAAAGGAAGGGCTGTGCTATAGTCATTGACTCAGCGATATCAGACGCATCCCTTCATACTAATTAAAATCATCACTCAGCATCCACCTTCTAATGGGAAACACTCTTGGATTCAAAAGTCCAGTTTGGGGATGGATTAGGGTGGTCCAGATCCCTGCACGCTTGTTCTTTCAAACATCTACCTCTTCTTGAATTGATCTTCTGAGTTCAGACAGTTCAGTGTGATGGGCCATCTTCAGATCAGTCTGATTCACCAAACGCAGCTCTGGAAAACCCGATCTCATCCTTCCCCAATAGCACTGCTCTGGAAGAATTTCTGCCACTCTGCTTGCTGGGTCTCTTTTTTCTCTTGATGGTCAACTCATCAACATTTCTGAGAAGATCTTCTCCAGATAATTAGCATTCTCTAAGTGGCCCCACTGTGTGCTAACCTCATTTCAGAACAGAGCTTAGTACACCTCAGGGCTTCAAGAGACCTTCTCCCTGGACTCACAAAAATGACATTTGCTTTAAAAACTATGGTCTTGCCATGTACGGTGTTGCTATGTTATCTTAGGGCAGACGACTGAGAAATGAGCAGCTGGAAGGGACAAGACACCTTTGACCCCTCCAGAACTCCAGCCACATCCTTCCAGAAGACAACTCTGACACAGACCAGCAAATAATCTATGCTTTTCTTTGATCTGAATGGGGTGGCTTTTAGGCCCACCTGTCATAAACAAGACGTAACAGATATATTTGCATTAAAAATTGACTTCAAATCAAGTGGGTGAAGATGTTCCTGTAGCCCTTTCCGTATTGTTGTTTAGCAATAAAAATAAATTAATGTGGGTGTCTCTTTGGGGAGAAAGACAAACCCTATGGGGAGAAGAAGAAGTTAAATGCTCTGCCTGTCCCAACCATCTGCAATTCACTTCCCTATGGTCCCTGCTCAGTGCACAGCTGTGTTCCCACCACACAGAGCCCGTGTGCTAACATAGGGCCCTGGAAGTCACACTGGGTAGAATATTTCACTGCAAGATTTATGGAGAACAATCTCATTATTCACCACCATTATGGCCCCTATTTCAAACCTCTGTGGAAAAGGCCATTGATCTCCAGGGACAAATTGTCAGAACTGTGTTTTATTGATAGAAATTTATTGATAGAAATACACCCATTCTGCTTGGACAGCAAGCCCCAGCAAGAGATAAATATGTCCCCTACTCAATAGGTCCAAGGAATTCAGGCCTATGGGGTGCACAGATCCCAGAAGAATCCCTGTCCACTCGGGAAATGCTTGCTGGAGGACCTCATTGCATCGCTGAGCAAACACTGATGAGTCCAGAATTTTCAACTTTAAATGGTGCTCATGGTTTGGGAGAAATATTGGCTAAGTCAACTCAGCTAGAGAAGGCTGTTTTTCCAGGCTTTGCTAAGTAACAGGTGACAGGAATACCCTTTGCTGAGCATGTGTCCCCTGCAACATGACCTCAGAAGGTGCTTACCTAGTCCTTCACACCCTCACAGCCAGCTTCTTAGGAGAGGCCTTCATAAGGAGATAGGTCAAGTTCGATCTGTTGGTGAGGTGGCCTGTTCCCAGTGTCTCCTCTTTCTGGGACATTTTTATTAAAAATTAAACTTGGAATATGGAACAACTGTATATAAATGGCCCCACCTATCTGTCAGCTTGTTATGCTGTAGGGGCTTGTGTGTGGCTGGGATGCTGACAGCCATGCCACTGGAATTTTAGGTACCAGCAGGGCCACCCGTCCATGGTGGACAGGTCTCTGTGGAGTTTCCAGGCTAAGGCAGACTAGGAAGAAGGACCCAGCAGCACATCCCGGAAACACTTGGCTATTGAAATCCTTATGGACAACAGAAAAGCATTGTCAAATATTGTGCCAACAAATGATCTCCTACCAGGCTGGAAGGCATTTGTGAAACCCAAGGGGAAGAACTGCCCCTTCATCAGGTAGTGTTTTGTTCTGAAGTACATAAGGTAGCTCACCTACAGGGGTAGCCCTGTGGCATCTGATCTTGTCAGATCTTGGAAGCTAAGCAAGGTCGGGCCTGGTTAGTCCTTGGATGGGAGACCACCTGGGAACACCAGGTGCTGTAGGCTTGGGAGAAGGACCTGGCAATCCACTCCCAAAAGTCAATCCACCATTGAAAACCCAATGAATAGCAGAGGAGCACTGGCAATATTGTTTTGCTTGTTGTATGCAGGGTCACTATGAGTTGGATACTGACTCAATGGCACCTAACAACAACACATAAGGTCACTGTGAGTCAGATCCAATTCCATGGCACCTAACAACATGTAAATGCATGTTAGCTCTTTGTGGAACTGAAGAACAAACACATTTTGTTGATTTCTTCCTATAAAGCCTTGTACACACACACACACACACACACACACACACACACACACACCCCTGTAGAGCCTATGTAAACCTTTTGGTGTTCCTATGAGGGCTTCTAAGAAATTTGGGTTAAAGGCTACCTTGCAGGGGTTTGTCAAGGACTGACAGAGGTGATGGTCATTGCCATTGGAGAGAAAACCTACTTGGGATCATGGATACATATTGTTAATTGTTGTTGTTGTTAGTTCCCGTCGAGTAGGTATCCGAGTCATAGCAACCCTATATAAAACAGGAGAAACACTATTGTCAGTGCTTCTCCACTGTTCTTAGGGTTTTCAATGGCAGATTGATTTTGGGGGGTGGGTGGCCAGGTCTGTCTCCCATATTGTTAATTAGGATGAGATAAAAGGGACCGTTCTCTCCACGGAGAATTCTCTCCCTCAACCAATTGCCAAATTAGCTCAGTGGGAATTTTCTGTGCAACAGGCGTCACCGGCAATTTGCCACTGAGGTTGTTATGGCTTCTTTCTCGGTTTCCTGGGAGGTGAGAAAGGGCAGCGCTGGAAGCCAGACACCTCTTTGGGCTTCAGAATTGAGTAGCACTTGGAGTTTTCTGAGCACAATCCCATTCGGACAATGATACTACCTGGAACGAAATGACTAATAATAATACTAAAAATGTCAAGAGCAATGCTGAAAAATGTCAGTATTTCTTCATTCAACCATGTCAGCAGCAAATCCAATCTGAAATATTGCTGACAATAGTGGAGCTATGAAAACCGATATACCTGATGAGCAAGGCGTCCAATAAATTATATATGTGTACATATACATTTGTACGTATGTCCCCCAGAAGGAAGGGACAGAGGTGATGAGGCTCCAGGATGGCATGGCGCATCACAGAATCAGTTAGTTTACATGCTACATTCTGTCCTACTCAAATAAGGATTAAACTTAATATGGAGTGACAGGACAGGCACCCCAGAATGATCAAGGCCCCCCAAGAAAGTCATGGTAATGTTCATTAGGGTGTGAAATGCCCCCACGATTGAAAATTAAGACTAACATTATCCACGATTGCCTCTGTATGAATATGGTGGCTCTGATGTCATCTCTTGGGTACAGTAGAGATCATAGAATTTCATTCTCCAAAACTGTAAGAGTTGTATTTTTATAGTTTAAGAAAACTCAATCATTCTTATCTTTCCTCTAATTGCTCATTAGAATTTTTTTAAATGTGGGTAATCAAAAAGAAAAAAAAAAAGAAAGAAAAGAAAGCTTACTTATCATGTTACCATCCAGAGAGTATCACAGAGGCTTTGTTATATATAACTGGCCTGCGTGTGTGTATCTTTAGCGTGTGACTGACTGGCTAAATAGTGGAATGAAAGAGCTCATGGCTCACATGTCACCACTTTCCTTAAAGTTTCTCCATTGGGCATTAGATTGGATGGAATGGGACGTGTGGTCTTTCTCATGCTGCCTCTTCAGTCCCTGAGAATCCACATGTCTCTCTGGATATCTTTGGGAAGAACAAGCTCAAGTGGATTCTTCTGTCACTATCCATGACCAGGAGAAGAGTACCTTTGCTCGTGATGGAAACCACTCTGCCCTTGTTGTTGTTGTTAGGTGCCGTCGAGTCAAGTCCGACTCATAGAGACCCTATGTACAGCAGATGGAAACACTTCCCAATGCTCTGCCCTTAGAGACACTGAAATGTGTGCCTGTGTCTTTATTTCATGAGTGAGCATGTTTTTATACATTTTAGACTATTGAATGACATAGAAAAATATTTATTGATTCACAAGCTTAAAAAGCAGATGCCAGTTTTGACTACAATAACCAAAGCATTGATTGTGGGCAGTTGAAGGAGGCGAACATTTCCTCTTCCTTGTGCAATTCTATTCTTTCCAAAGTTCAACAGCAAGCATGAATTGTCTTTTCAATAAAGAAAAATAGTAATGCTAGTGGTTTAAAATGATAGCTATGTTTTTGTTATTAGGTTGTTACTATGCTATTTTTAGTGTGTTGGTTAACAGAACAGCATGAAGGATACCATGTGACCCTTTGCGTTAGCCAGAGGTCAACGGGGAGAGTTTAGACCCCCTGTCTTAGGCATTGTGGTGCGCTAGAGTCACTGGGAAATACCACTTCTCACAAAGGTCTCCCTGTCCAGAGATTTTGCAAAGATAGTAAACAGGTGGCAGGAAAATGCAGGAGATGTATTTTTTGTTTTTGTTTTCTTTTTCTCACTGAAATTATACATATATATATATACATATACATATATATACATATGTATGTATATGTATGTATGTATGTGTATATATATGTATATATGTATATGTATATACATATATACATATATATACACATATATACATATATATATATATATACACACATATATACATATATATATATATAGCTTTTTTTCCCCCAAGTTTTATTGGGAAGGAAAAAAGTTGTAGAGCCTTTGGAGCAGCAGTTAAATTTACTGAGCTAAGCACTTCCTGTGCACCATCTCATTTCTCTCCATTACTCTATAAATTAGGGCCCGTCCTTCCTTCAAGTGTTTAGCATACAGGGACTAAGACCGGGGAATGAGAAGGAGCGCTCAGCCAGCTACAGTTCCGTCTGGCGTAACAGTTCATTCTCTAGACCATGATGGCATCCATAGATGATTAGAAGAAAACAACAAAAGCTGGAGTCATCACAAGAGCATGCTGGCACGTATTCTTCTAGGGCTTTCTCCCAATACCGTGTGGCAGGTGTTGTCCTAGACACTGGGGATTCCACAGCGCACATATCAGGAAAACCACTCCTGCGAAGCCTGCCTTCCCTGGGTGGTCCTATTATGCCGCAAACACCACTTCTGCACTGTGCCCTGCCCAGTGAACTCGTTCTCATTTGGTACCATGTTGTGCCTCTGTCTTGAGCTTCACAACCCATCTTAATACCTGGAAGAACAAGCCACTTCCTATTCTTTATTTCAACAGGTTCTTGCTTATTCTCGCTCTTTTCACGAACATTGCCGTGGACACCTTTACATAGGCATTTCCAAGCACTTGTGTGGATGAAATCCTTAAAATCAAGGAAGCTTGTTTCCTGGGTCAATAGCTATGTGCATTTAAAATGTTTATCCTTTTGTCATGCTGCCCTCCAAAAAGATTCATTGTGTTCTTTGCCTATCTTAATATAGAGTTTAATTTTTCCATTATTGCCTAAAATCAATCTTCATTTATAATGGATACTTGATTGCCAAAAGTATTGCAAAAAATTTCTGTTTGTCACTTCCATTTTAAAGTTTATTTCTATGTGTAAAAGTTTCACAGTAGTCAGGAACCAATCTTATTAATTTATTCCTTCATTTTCTTCTAACATGAGGCCTTATGCTTAACAAGGTCTTTCTCCATGATTTAAAATATTTCATGTACTTTTTTCTATAAAATTTATATAGGAAACCAACAGAAAGTAGATAGCCAATTGTCCCCACACTGTGCGTTAAATAATCTGTTCTCTCCTAATTGAAATATTACCTTTATGATATATTATACTCTCATGTATAACTCATCCCAGTCAGGACTTCATACACTGCTCCATTACCGCATTTGTCCATTTCTCCAACATTATCATATCTTTAATGAATACATTCTTATATCTGAAACAATAGCCACTAACCTCTTCTTTTCACTATCAAGTAGGGTTTTTTTTTGAAATTCCTCTCCCCATCAATTAAATTTTTATTGGTTCTTCTGCTTATTACTTCTTCCAGATGATCTTTGAATTCCACTTGTCATTTAAAAAAATCAATTAGGATCTTGATTGAAAGTACTCTAAATGTACAGTTTCATGTTGGGACAGTACTGTCTTTTGAACCTGCCATCCAAGATCTTGAAATATTTCCCTAAGGCTTTTGTTTGGTGAAACTTTTAAACTTGTAATAAAGTTCCTTCTATGTTTCCTGAGGGGAGGAGGGCCTGGCAACCTTCTCCCAAAAATCAGTCCACCATTGAAAACCCTATGAATAGTAGAGAAGCACTGACAATAGTGTTTTGCCTGTTGTACATAGGGTCGCTATGAGTCAGATATCAACTTGACGGCACCTAACAACAACAACATATCACCTGATAACATTATCCCAAGGTACTTCAAAGTTTTCTTTTTTGTTGTGAATGGCTCTTCTTTCCCCATCTCGTTGCTCCACTTCCCTTATTACTGATATTTAGATGGTTAATTTAAAAATATGTATAACATTTTTATTCCTGTTTCTCTCTTTTCTCCAACACTCCCAATTTGCTGTAGTGTGATCCTCTCTAGATACATACCATAGACATACTTTCAAATGTAATTGAAAGCATATGCAATTGGCTACAACATATATTTACAAATCCTAAATCTTCTGGTTCTTTTTCTAGCAGTAGGTAAAAGACTCATGGCTGCTGTAGCCCACATTAGAATTAGAGCATGGGCTGTACTGTTTTAAATGTCATCCATTAGTCTTTGAATGTAGATGGTTATAGGCTATTGTGACAGGGAACACTGATGGGGACTTTCCTAAGGGTGGTGCAATTCCTCGGGGTAGGTTAGTTACAACAAATAGGCTTAAGTGTATAGATTAACGTAATAAAATTGATTTCTTCCTTATTTGATAGTCCAGTGTGGGACTTTCTGCTCAGCTGTCTCTCCTGGGCAGCTCCCCTCCATGAGAAGGCTCAGGGACCCGTACTCCTTCTATCTTGTGGCTCCATCATTCTTTGGGGTCCCTGGAGTCAGTGTAGCCAGCAGACAATAAATAGAGACCACAAGGAGTACACAGGGAGTTGTCATGCATCAGGCCACAAATGCCTTTGTCACCACCCCATCTCTTCCACTGGCCTGAACATGGGCACATGGCACGTCTTCCAGCAGAAGGTGTTGGGCAATGTGCTCTAGTGATGCACTAGGAGAAGGAGGACAGGGTCTGTTGTGTATGCAGCCATCTCTGCCGTAGGTACTATTTGGGGAACAGGGAGAGGTCACGTGTGACGGTGTGGTTACTATTTGGGGAAAGGAGAGAGAACACTTGTTTCTTTGTGGTTAGTCTGAAAATAGCCCAGGAGAGTGGACACCATCCCTAGGTGAAGGGTCTCTGCTGCCTCTGACTGCTCTCCACCCTCTTTCCTCAGTGAACTACAGGGCCAACAGCCTCGTTATAATAAAATCGTCCCTATGTGCTTTCAGGGGTATTTCCTAGGCCTGTCTAAAAAGAGGTTGGAAGACAGGAGGTCTGAGTCCCATGTGTTGCTCCTGTTGATGAGAAGGCACCCATCCCTGGCTTGCTTTCTGTATACCCAGAGTTCTCTCCACTTCCCCTTCCCCTGCCAGTTCAGACCAACTGGCAACTCCACCCCACGAATGTTCTCTACCTCATGTAAGTTTTGGACTAGTGATAATGATAATAATCACAACCATGCTTGAACTTGGCTGATCCTTACTTACCCAGGTACTGTGCAGAAATACTCTTTTCCTATTTCATTTCTTCTTAATTATTCTAGAAGGGAGGTCTTTTTATGACTCCCCTTTTTGCCTGACAGACTGCGGTCCAACCCAGCAGGATGAGTGACTTACTCAGGTCCCCAAGGTGGTGGGAGGCAAGTTTGAGCACTAGCAGCTGTCTGCCTGCAGAGCCTTCAATATGAGCAACTATGCCATGAGGTTAGAAGCCCTTCCCGTTCTGAGTTTAAAATCAGAACTTCTTACCCCCGCTAACAATCCCCTCCTCATGTGGCACATGATTTCCTATCTAAATTCATCTCCTTCCAAGACTCTTCACACACACACACACACGTACCTGTGTTCCCATACATGCACACATATACAACCAGGCACATCCACCAGCACAAAGCAAGTTTCATCCACATGGGCCACGCCAGCCCTTAATTTCCTCTTGTGACCCTGCTCAGCTACCTTTGTACACGTACACACTAATACTCATTGCCTGCCTACTAAATGGAAGCACTGTGCCAAGTGCTGGGGATCTAGAAGTGAGCAAGACAGACCAACAACTTCCTCATTAGGTTCTTTTTTTCCCCCTGTGGTACTAAGGGCTGAACCTGGAGGGGTGCACCTGCTTTGCAAGCGTACCACCTCTGAGCTGCACACTCAGCCCCTTTTAAAAGTTTTTATAAAAATTGAGACAGGGTCTCAGTAAGTTACGAAGGCTGCCTCTGGCCTTGAACCTGCAATCCTCCTGCCTCTGCCTCCCTAGTCATCGGGATTACAGGTATGAGCCACAGAGCCCAGCCTATTAGGTTCTATTCTGTGTGGAAGACAAGTAATAGGTAAGTAAAATCAAAGTCTGTATTTGGGGTATTGCTTAGTGTTATGAAGACACACCCATCAGGATAAGGTATTAGGGCATGATAGAGGGTGGGACTGTTTAAATCTGGGTGCTCAGAGGAGACCCATTCTGGGAAATAAATATTTCAGTCAATGGGTGTGTGGGGTGCTGGGGAAGACAAGTATGAAATACAAAGGCTTGAGATGGAAATGAGCTTGGCCTGTTTAGGGAACAGAAATTCAGTCTGTGTAGCAGGGAAAGAAAAAAAAGCAAGCTCGAAGTGACCACCATGGGCTTGGAGAGGAAGCAAGGCACGGGTCACATGGGCTGTGAAGGCCAAGGTAGGAGCTGGGTATTCCACAGGCAATGGTGGTACTGGATGGTCTTTCAGCAAAGTTATGATCTGATCTGATTTACATTTTAATAAGGGCACTCTTGCCATGCTTGTTAAATGCCAACTTTGTGCCCCAAATGGCTTCCTTCCATTCCTGTGTTCGAAGACAGCAGGAATGGATATCATGAACACCCAACGGCGGTTTGATTTGAAAACTCCATGTCTTATATGAATGACAGTGAACCACACTGCAAATCTTATCGACATTATTCTGGTAGCATGCCATGTATTCTCATGGAACCATGTGCACTATGGAAACTGGAACTGAGCATTTTGCAAAGTTCCAAAGAGGGCTGAATTTGGCAGCTGGTCCTCAGGTCGAGGCAAACTCTGCATGGATCCGCTGTAAATAAGGTAGGTGGGCACATTTGATGCCCAGGTTGGCAGTGGAAGTGTAAATATATAATTTCCCCCAAACCATTAGGCTTCCTTTTTTGTTTAATCTCTTAAAATTTGAGAAGATTGTTTTTCTAGCCTGCACTAATGTGTTTTTCCTTGACATAGCAGATCCCTGTGCGAACTTTGAAACCCGGCTGCATTTCTAATTGAGTTGTTTTTGCAGGTGTGCCGTTCTGGGTTGCACAGATCCCACCCTAAAACAAATGCAAACTGACATTGCTTCAGTAAGAAGAGCATTAGGAGAAAAACCCTAGAAAGAGCTGAGGCTTGCAAAAACACGTGGAGGACAATTAAAAAAAAAAAAGGTGGGGGGGGGAGCGGCTTCTAGAGCTAAGTTTGGAGCAAGAAGGAAAAGGAAGGCATCGGGAGCTGGTGATGCAACCCGAGCAGATGACAGCGAGAAAGCAGAAGTCCTCCACTCTTATTTTGCTTCCACCTTCTCCCCCGAGGAGCAAGACCTTAGAGCAGGAAGGCATTGAGAGTACAGTGTTAAGACAAAGTAAGCATTAATTTTGGAATAGGAGCACAGGGCTCCTGCAGAAGCCAGGAGTAACGACTCGGTCTACTCCAGGGACTTGCCTGGTAAAGACAACAGCAACGTGTAGGTAGATGTGGCTGTGTGGAACCAAGTGAGAGGACCCTGGGGCAAGGAGCAGGAGACCCCAGCTCTTATCATCTCCAGCCCATCAGAGCCATAAAGGCCAGCAGAACAATACCATCTGATCTTGATGTTTGTTCAAGACAAACCAGAACCCTGAATGATTTTAGACGTGAGTTGCTCAGATTTTTAATGCCAGCGAGGAAGTCAGAAATGTACGGAACATGGAGTAGATCCAAGGAATACCTATCTGCAAAGGAAGCTCAGCCTAAATGAACTAATCATGCTCTAAGTCAATTCAGTTCTGCAGAAAACCTGGTAATGACTGGACACTGTCCCTGGCAGTAGATGTGCTACAAGATGGGTCCTAGGGAACTGCTACCTGAGGGTCAAGGTGGATTCCCAAATGTAGACTAGCCCCTGACTTAGATTTTCAGTGAATTCCAGAATGTCTGAGCTTGAGGTGTGGCCAGGTCAGCCCATGACTAGTGCATCCGCTCTTGCCATTCTCCTAGCCATTACCCTACACTGCACGTGGAAAGATCTTTCCATATCCACGTATCGTCCTATTGCTTCCCCTGTATAAAATATTCTGTTTCCTTCCCATTGGGCCTAGAATTCTGATAAAACCAATTCTAATGGCCTGCAAGGATTCCCCACAGACCCATCTCTCCTTTGGTACTTCCTACTCACTCCTTTTCCCCACACGTCTGTCATCTTGTCATGCTGTGGGGGCTCCCATGTTGCTGTGACGCTGAAAGCTATGACACTGATATTTCAGATGCAAGCAGGGACACCCATGGTGGAGCTTCCAGACTGCGACAGACTAGGGTGAAGGACCCTCAGCCCAATCCCAAAGCAATTAGCCTATGAAAACCCTATGAGTAGTAGAGAAGCACTGTCAAACATAGTGCCAGAAAACGAGCCTCTCAGGCTGGAAGGCATTCAAGAAACAACTGGGGAAGAGTTGTCTCCTCAACATAGAGTTGACCTTACTTGTGAGAATGGAATAAAGCCACTGGGGCCTCCAATTGCTGATGTGGCACAACTCAAAATAAGAAGAAACACAGTGGCTGCAACATTGGGCTCACATAAAAACACCATATGCAGTGCACAGTGCTGGGCTATGGTTCACTCTGCTATATTTAGGGTCACTAGGAGCTGGATGAGACTCTATGGTACCTAACAACAGCAAGGAAATCACTCCATTGAGTTTTAGCTCCATTTCCTCAAGAAGTCTTCTCAGACCTGATTGGATCAAATACACTTCTTACAGCCTCTCATTGCTTTTATTGTCACACTGTCCTTACACCCTTTTAGAAGGGAAGCTGCGGGTGAGCAGGAACTGAGTTCCTTCACCCTTCATTTTAAGAAAAAATGGCATCCAGTGTTTATTGCCCACCAGGCACTGTACTGGACGTTTGTAGGTGTTACAGAATCTCACATATTGCTTGTAGTGAGCTTGTGAATTAAGAAACCGAAGCATAGAGCAAGCAAGTCATTTTGCCCAAAGTCATACAGTTTGCAAGTGTGGCCTGAACAAGGGTGATTCCAGAGCTTGTGCTCATAAGCATTAAGCCAGTGGTTCTCAGAATGGGGTTCCCTGGAACAGCAGCAGCATTAGCCTCAGCTGGGCCTTGATAGAAATGCAGATTCTCAGGCCCTACCCCAACCTAGTACATCAGAAACTCTGGGGTGAGATCCTGCAACCTGCATCCTTACCAAGACTCCAGTGAATACTGATCACTCAGGCTTGCAAACCACCACTGCAAGTCGTATTTCCATCTTGTCATCGCTCCACATCTTAGGCATTTAATAAATGCTTAAATGTAGAAGGAAAAAGGGAGAGAGGGAGAAAGCATGTAGGGGGGCAAGCCTCCCTCCCAAAGAATATTCTGAAATAAGTGGATGGGGGTTGCCATGGCTTGACCATACTTTAATCTTCAAATTGCAAAAACATTAACATTATTGATTGATCGGACATCAATCCAACAGAAATTTAATTAAATTAGAATGTGTCACTGAGCAGACCTGGCTGCGTCATGCATAAATCTCAGGTAATAAGTTGACAAAGAGACAGCAGCCATTGATGTCCAGCTCTGGCTGGATTCGGCCATGTTCTCATCCTGGGCTGCAGAGGTGCGTGTGGCAGGGACTTGGAGGTAAAACAGGGTGAGGGCCTGATTTACGATGCCCACGGAGTCCCCAGAAGCGGCGAAGTCCAAGAAGCGGCTTCCCTGTGTGATTTAATGCTGCGCCAGGCTGGCCAGAGGACGCTGGGGGAATGCCCCTGCCTGATTCCAGCCCCTGGCTAAATCGCTGACCATGCTTAGGCCTCCTGGGTGAGAGGATTAGCACTTGGGGTGTCCTCACGGCAAATGTGTCCCCTGGAGGAAGCCAAGTCCTCGGAGGGCGGGAGACCTCTTCTTGTTTGGCCTGCCTGCCTGGCCTCAGGAATGTATTTTTGTGTCCCTGTGCGGCTGCACCTGCTGTCCTCAAAACAGGTCTGGAGCCGCCCCAGCAGGCTCTGGCCTGAAAGCAAGTGTATCCTTAGGTCGCTTAGCCTGGCTCCCTCGGGGCAAGCCAGGGGCGTGGGTACTGAGGGGCAGGCAGAGCATTCAGGGAAGGTGCAGACAGTGGGAAAGGAGGCCCTATGTCTGCAGAGGTCTGAATTCCTTGGGATCTGGAAAGGGAGTGCCTGAGGACAAGATCTGGGGGGCAGCAAGAAACCAGAGACGAGAGTGCTCCACGGAGCACTATAAATCACCGAGGCTATTCTTGTCCCGGGGCAGGAAGGCTGCCTGGAGGAGACCCTTCTAATGGTGATCTCCTGCACTTAATCCTCTGGCTTTCTGTGGTTGCCTTCAATCAATTGGAGGCTCGCATGTCATTTCCAACAGCCATCTCCCATGTACAGAGTAACATGCCGTGACAAATTGATGTTCTGGAGAGGCTGTAGGCTGGCAGGCACTTACTCTTTAACCCTCCCAGGCCTTGCTCTAAAGCAGAGCAAGGAGCAAAACGATCTGCAACCTGACCGGCCCACCGCCTGTTTTTGTAAATAAAGTTTTATTGGAACATAGCCACATCTATTTACACAATGTCCATGGCCTTTGTTTTCATGGTAGAATAGCAGAGCTGAGTAGTTGTGACAGACACAATCTGGACCACAAAGTCCCAAATACTTAATATCTGTCCCTTTACAGAGAGAGTTTTGCTAAAGAAATAATTGAGTGGCTAAGAACAGAGTCTCAGGCTTCAGACAGGTCTGGGCTTCAGGACTGCTTCTCCAACTATTAGCTGTGTGGCCTTAGGTGAATAAAGTTATCTCTTTGAGTTTCAATTTCCTCCCTGGTAAGTGGAGGATAGTAAAACTGCCTACTTTACAGACCATTGGGAAAATGCAGAGCCAGGCACTTTTATATACAGGATCTCCTTTAAGTTCATAAACTGCTTCAAAGCAGAGATTCTTATTATTCCCATTACAGAGATCTATGTTATCTTGAGTTTTGAAAAGTGAATAATGATAGGAATAGACCATCTCAACCTTGGTCGGAAACGTCGAGTCTGCCACTTCCTCTCCCCAGCCCCCGGCTCTGAGGCCACATCAGTACATTTATAAAGACGGCCATTTCATCACAAGACCATACTGGCATTCTTCCGGGACGTGCTTACATTTGGAACGTGAAGGATGTCCCAACAGATCATGTGAGCTAGGGAGATAGGAACACGGGTTCTGAGGAAGTAGGGACTTCCTTGAAATGTCCCTTTCCTTTGTCCTCTGAACCCTAGCACTTGCCCTGGTTGGGTCCTTGCCAGTAGGGACGCCCATCCGCCCTTTCCTGGCAGAGCTGGGCAGTGGGTGCAGGGCAGGCCGATGCTGCCCCCCAGGAGCTCGGAGGGCCAGGACCAGAGCTGCAGCTGAGAACATGGAGCAGGGCCTCACACTCCTCCGGGGCTGGAGAAAGGGACCAGGAAGCTGAGGACAATATACCTGGCCCCACTGTGAGTCCTGGGAGCAAGTCCTTGCCCATCTATGCAAGCACGAATACCACTTCTGGAAACAAACAGCATCAGCCAGAATCAACCAATCCAGGTCCTTACTGAGCACGTTTTATTTAATTCGCACAACAACCCAAAGACCAGGGTTTCCTCAGGGTCTGCCACTAGCTAGGCAAAACACATCATCTGTATATGGAACAGCGATGAGATAAATAGAGAGCTACGAGGAAAGAATCCCCACGTGTCTGTCAGCACATCATGCCGTGGGGCTCGCATGCCGTGATGCTGAAAGCTAGTCCACAAGTATCTCAGACACCAGAAGGAACACCCATGGTGGACAGGTTTCAGCTGAGCTGCTAGACTAAGACGGACTAGGGAGAAGGACCTGGCAGTCCACTCCCAAAGCAATTTGAAACCCTATGAATAGAAGTCACAACAAATTATGGATAACACTTCGGAAAATGGGAATACCAGAACACCTAATTGTGCTCATGAGAAATCTGTACATGAACCAGGAGGCAGTTGTTCGAATAGAACAAGGAAACACTGAGTGGTTTAAAGTTGAGAAAGGTGTGCGTCAGGGCTGTATACTTTCACCCTATCTCTTCAATTTATACTCTGAGCAAATA